>CAUYQV010062782.1:0-42416 GCA_963574575.1 Galagoides demidoff
AGAGCCCTCCATTGTATTGAAGTTCATTCCACGAATGTGATGACTTCACTCATGTGCCTTTTTCCCTTTCAACAGTTTTCTTTGTTGCATTAAAACACATGTAACATGGCTCAGCGCCTGTGGCTCAATCGGCTAAGGCGCCAGCCACGTACACCTAAGGTGGCGGGTTCGAATCCCCAGCACAGGCCCGCCAAACAACAATGATGGCTGCAACCAAAAAAAAAAAAAAAAATGGCCGGCGTTGTGGCGGGCCCCTGTGGTCCCAGCTACTTGGGAGGCGGAGGCAGGAGACTCTCTTGAGCCCAGGAGTTGGAGGTTGCTATGAGCTGTGATGCCGTGGCACTCTACCCAGGGGGATAGCTTGAGGCTCCGTCTCAAAAAAAAAAAAAAAAGCCTACATACCATCACTACGTATTTCATCTATGTAATCAGAAACTATTTGTGCCCCTATATCTGTTGAAATATAAGTGTTTTTAAAATGCTCTGTCTCAAAAAAAAAAAAAAGCCTAGATACCATCACTACATATTTCATCTATGTAATCAGAAACTATTTGTGCCCCTATATCTGTTAAAATATAAGTGTTTTTAAAATGCTGGCAGAAAAAATTTCAGGGAGAAGAAAAATAATGCAGGGCAGAAATTAGAATTTATATAAGGAAAAAATCAGAACACGAGAAAGAACAAATCAAGGCCAAAAGAAAGAAAAATATATAGATTTCTCAGCCTTGTCCAGAGTTTCTGATTTAGTAAATAGGGGTGAACAAGGTGCAAGAGTTTGCCTTTTGAACATATTTTTAGGTGATGCTGATCATGCTGTTTTGGAGGCAGTACTTTGAAGACCACTTCTTTATGGGTTTTCCCAAATCCTGCCCCCCATGAGATTACTCACAAAATAGATTATTCTTTGTCATCAAAGGTCCTAAATCAAACTAAAGTGTTGTGGTAACATAAGGTAAGCACATTGCTTCTTCCCAGGATGTAAGCACAAAGACCTATGCAGTGATGATAATAAGTGCAATATCACTTGTCATAACAAAGGAAGAAATCTAAATGTAAAAGGACTAGTTGAATCGTAATACATTAACTCAGTGGAATACTATACAACCATTAAAAAGAACAAAGAATTTTTATACACACTGATTTGGAATGATCTCTATCTTAACAATCATCTTAAATATAAAAATACATGCTCCCAGGGGTGGCACCTGTGGCTCAAAAGAGGAGGGCACTGGCCCCATATGCTGGAGGTGGCAGGTTCAAACCGAGCCCCAGCCAAAAAAAAAAAATACATGCTCCCATTTATGGTTGTTAAAAGGTATGTGCAAGCAAAAAAATGTCTCTATGTTATGGAAGAACACTGGCTGCCCTTGAGAAGTTAGATTTTATTGGTGGGGAAGGGATCTGAGATGGAGAAGAAAATTGCTCCTTGTAGTATGTTCTGTTGGGCTTTAAAATTCCTTTTCACCATTTGTTAAAAAAAAAAAAAGTCCTAAATTAAGAAAATAATAACAAATAGTTTTCATTTTAATTCACAGAGAATAAATACTAAGGAAGTGAAAAAAAATGTGAAACTGTGGTCAAAGAGCAGTGCCTCAGACTATGAGATCACGTATTTGGAATATAGCAGCACTAGGACTCAGCCGTAGTAACGGGTAGTTGATATGGAAAGGAAATGCATGTGTTGATGAAAATAAATTTAAAATATTTTATGTGATGGTTCTTCTGCTTCATATTTGGGTTGGTTTACGAGCAGATTAATTTGTGAACATATTATATACCATCATGCCCTCAGTAAACTAAACTTTACTGAGTTTCTCTTCTCTCCGTTAGCCCAATATACAATTTTAGACTACGTAAGTCTTTCTAAAATCAGCTTACCAAAAGGGGCAATTTACTTTTCTTTGTAAGTTCTTAGTTCTTTATAGTTTCCTTAATGAGATTCCTTGAAAGGAAGCACTCTCAATCTTATAGGGTCCTGTAGCTGTAATTACCACTGTATTTTAACTGGGGTACTCATGAAATTGCAGATTGTGATTTATCAATATGAGTCCTTCAGAAAACTATTTCTTCCGTTCAGAAAACCTTGTTACCACACAGATGACATAGCAATAGAAGATACTGTGCATTCTGAATCCTGTGAATCTCCACATTGATGATGAAAAGTGATTTTTAATACATATCAAATTAGATATCCTTTAGGAATTAAACAAGAGTATAAAAGAACAAAAAGTACACTGAGCCAGGAGTTACAGTATCATTGTATAATCTGTGTTAGAGTCTGTCTTTGAACGAGGCGTGACCTCAGGCTGTGCCATGTTCCTCTATTGATGATTTTATAAAATGCCTGTTTCCGCCCTGCTTGTTTGGATCAGTGATTATGAACTGGGGGGGAAGGGTGAGGGAAGTAAAGCAAAGAGATCACCTTGTATCTCTGAAACATGTGGAGTTTTTCCCCAGATAATTCTAATTCATCCCCCAGACCACTTGCTTTTCAGGAATTGAGGCTTATTTAAAGACTAAATTTGGTAGTACTTTCAGAAATCAGAAAAGTCATGTAAATGCATGGTATTTGCTATTATCAGAAATGGTGTGTGATTATTTTTAAATGTTGAGTTAGAATCTTCTATGCATTAAAAAATACATATTTTCCTTGGTTAGCATATATTTATCCTCTTTTAAAAAATTATGTATACAACATATAGTTGATCATAAAGTTGTTTGGATATGAAATTTAGCTATCAGTTAGGGATAAAATGGAGCAGTTAAACCCCTCTTTAATTCTTTTCTTTCTTTTTAGTATCCATAGAAGGGAAAAATAATTTGTGAGAATTTGAGTTGGACTTTAAAATTCTAACTAAACCCATATACCTAAGCAGTAAATGTGGTGGGGTGGACTGCCCTTTGTCCTCACTAGCTCCTTCAGAGTTTCCTTTTTCCCTCCCTGTCTATCTTTCCCTGCCCCCTTGTGAGCCCCATGAAGATATATTCAGCTCTAGATTATCTGCATTAATGGATAAGAATGAGGGCATATATGATCCCAAATGGTGGATAATCCAAAAACCATTAATACTTGGCTTCAAAATGTATTTAGTACTGTTTTAGATTGTTTTTACCTTCCTAATTATATTTTGCTAATGTTGCCATTAGTTCACATTCCCTGAACATACCCTGGTTGATCAAGGGACTTAGTGTGAAGGGGGCACAAGAAAAATGCATAGCAACTGTGAGAAGACAGATTGATAGGATTATTATTGAATTAAAATTTTACTTTGAATAATTTCCATGTTAGTGATTGAGAGTTGTCAACATAACATGCATTCTACAGCCTCACACAGTATCTGCCACACAAATGACGCTCAGGAAATAAATGAAGATTCTCGGTGTTTTTTATAGCAGTCTCACTTACGATCAGATCAAGATTGGCATGGGCCAGGAGAAGTCAGTGAAGAATGTTCACCTCCCCCAGCTCAGTGCTGATGAGTATTGCCAAGTCATGGACATTTTCTCTATACAGTGCTCCTTTACAGACTGTTAGAATAGCTCCTCACTAGCAAGGACTTAACCTGAGGATCTTCTTTTTTTTTTTTTTTTAGATAGAGTCTCGCTTTGTCACTCCAGTAGAATGCTATGGCATCATAGCTCACAACAACCTCAGACTCTTAGGCTTAAGCATTTCTCTTGCCTCAGCCTTTGAGTAACTGGGATTAGTCGCTCCCACCTCAGTGCCTGGCTGTTGTTTTAGAGCCAGGGTGTTGCTCTAGCTCAGGCTGGTCTCAGACTCATGAGCATAAGCAATCTACCTGCCTTGGGCTCTCAGAGTACTGGGATTACAGGTGTGAGCCACCGTGCCCAGCCTTGGGACCCTTTAAAAAAGAAGATACAGTAGAATCTAACTTTCCATGGTAATGTAAGCATGTCTTCTCAATTAAGGGTCTCTGAATTAGCTAATCTCCTGAAATGGTTTGCATGTGAGTAGGTGTGATATGCCCACCTACTAGGGGATGAGTGTGTATATTTTTCAGGAGAGAAGTTTCATAAACTTGATTAAATTCTCAAAGGGATCCATACTCCTCTCTGTTGATATAGAGAATTGAAGTATCACCATTTTATACTCTTCATGAATTTTTTTAAAGAAAGAAACATGGCCAATGCCTCTCAAACTTGTTCGAATTTGGACTTTCGAACTGTCAGGGAATGTAGGTTTGTGAATTTCTTTAACTGTAGCTAGTTCCAAGCTGGGGCAGGCATACTGAGAAGCCAGGGGTCTGCACTGAAAGACTGATATGCAGATGACAATGGCCAGGCCATACCAGACAGTAAAAGTCTGAATCACATAAGAAACTACAGTCTTTGTACCAATTATCCGAGGAAGCCAAACAACAACCTCTAAAGAAAAGTTACCCAGACAGTCAAGAGTTGGTCATTAACTGCCAGCTTCCCTATTTTTGCCCTACTTCCAACACTGGACCAGCCAGAGAAAGCCAATTATGTTCCTCAAATCAATCATGTATGCTCCACTTCTGGTTAGCCTGTCACTATGCCCACAGCCTCCAATGAAGCATACCTGAAGCCTGTCTTTATTTTTTTTTCACTATTTAAAGATTTCTCATTCTCCTGTCTGCTTTTGATTCTCTTCTAGACAATACCTTTGCTATAGCAAGCTCTGAATAAATAGCCTCTGATTATTCTCATTTGAGCAATCTTTATTTATTTCCACCATGCACTGAGATTTGAAAGGGTCCAGGAAAACTCCCTGGGACTCTCTCTTCCACCAGGACTAGATGGAACTGAAAGTAGTACCCATGGAAGAATATCTACTAGAGTTTAGCTCTTTATTCCTATAGGAATAGTATTATTTTTGTTGTTGTTGTGGAGTTGTTTAGCTGGCCTGGGCCGGGTTCAAACCCACCACCTTCAGTGTATGTGGCTGGGGCCGTAACCACTGTGCTATGGGCGCTGAGCCAGGAATAGCATTATTAATACATATTTTATTTTAGGGACAGTCAGATCCGTCTGAGTGAGTTAAAAGTGCAAAACATTATGGTAAGAATGACTTACTATTAAGACAGAATAGATGAACAACAAATAGATGACCATTTAGTCAGGCTGCCAATATCAAAAGGACTTTTACATGGAGAGTGGGAGAATACCCTATATTAGGTCCTGGGGGTTAGGTATCCTCTCAACTTTCTCACCCTCACATCTGTACCTTCCTTTTTATTAGTTAATAGAGATAGAATATTATGAGAAATTTGGCTAATATGCCTGTGTCGCAGTCTTTAAATATGTGGTGGCCACTGGCTCAATGACTAGACATGTTGAGTAAACTAATTTGAAGATACAACTCAAGAGTAATCTAAGAAGATGTGGACAGAAAGCAGAACTCACATTATAGTTCTTATTGTCTGTTATCTCCACCAGCAGCATCAGTATTTCCTAGGACCTAGTTTCAAATACAAATTCTCACTAGATACAGTGGCATATGCCTGTAGACCCAGCTACTTGGAAGACTAGAGAAGGAGGATCACTTGAGCTCAGGAATTTGAGTTCACCTGGGCAGCATAGTAACACCCCATCTCTTAACAAAATAATAAATGGTCAGGCTCCACGTAAATCTTTGGTGTCATGAAACTCGGGGGTGAGTTCTAGCAACCTGTATGTTAATAAGCCTTCCAGGCAGTTGAAGCATGCTAAAGTTTAAGATCATTTACTCTAATTGGAAGAGCCTTCTGATAATTTGTTTTCTCTCTCTCATGGAGTAACATTTTACATGAATGCATGATGGATCTTAGGATCCCTGGCAACAAGAACCAAAATATGGGCAAGAAATAGGGACCTGTAACCCATTACCATGCCTCTTAAAACTTTAATGTACATGCAGATTACCTAAAGGTCTTGTAAAAAAGTATATTCTAATCTAGAACTATATTGGTGACTGCAAGTCCGCAAGTCTAACAAGCTCCGGGATGGTAGTGCTAGTCCTAGGATTACACTTTGAGTAGCAAGGTCATGCCCTGGGTGAGGAGCATTTGAGATATGGGCATGCAGTCAGCCAGCTTTTAGGAAATGAAAAGGAAAGCTTCAGTAGAGGTTAGGAGGTCTTGTGCAATTCCTATGTAGATCTCTTATGACTTACTATTTAGAATGTGTATTCACGGCTCTTCAGAGAAAGGAGAGAAATCCAGGGGAAAGTCTGGAGAGCAGCTAGGAAGCCTGTGAGGGATCTAGCATGTAGGCCCAAGATCAAGAAGACCCCTGTTTGAAAAGACCCAATCTGGGAGGAAGATTCATATTAATTTAATAAACATATATACACTATGCCTAATACCTAGAGGAACTTATGATCTGCTGGAGAAAGGAGATAAAACAAATCAAACTATCAGTAACTTCGTGTTTAGTTTGGATTTGTTTATTGGTGTCTTTATCTCTGGAAAATGTAACTGGGCAACAGTGACACTGATAAATATGGAACCATTAGGCCTGGGTAAAGTGGTACCCAAGCCTCATGGCTGCCAGACAGGGTCAGATACCTTGTGGGATATAAAAGAAGAGAAGGAAGAGAAAGCCAGTGAGGACTAACCCCAGAAAGTCCTTGAAGCTACAGGTCACAACTAAGAGGTCAAGGCAATCAGGTATCCCCCATGCCCTTTAGGAGTAGGTTCCATCTGATTTTCTTGATATTTATGACCAACCAGCCTATGGATTTTGGCCTACCCTATGAGTAACAAGAATTCTATTTCCAACATCATTGTAGGAGGTGAGATTGGCTGCTTATGGAAAGATAATGCTTATGGTTTTACCTTCACCCCTGAATTGATCCTGATATTTCTCAGGTTAACATTGTACTTCATGTCAGTTCTTTTAACAATGTATATAAATATATTAGGAAATTTACACACAGGAAGTTAAAAAGTGTTATTCAGTGTGGTTGAGATTATATGGATATTTGAAATAGACTGTGATAGTTTCAAAAATAAAGTCATACAAGTTTTATTTTTTTAAGTGAATTTCAGATTAGAGAGGATAGGAGCAATTATTTTTAGAAAATCTCTATATGCTGTTTTAGAAAAAATTCTTTGATGATAACTTCCTTTTCTGAAGGTAGAAATAATAGAGTGGTCTATTTACAGACTTTAGAAAGAAAAATTGTATGTGGTAAGAGTAAAACCAGTGTTCAAGGAGGCTAAAATTAATTTTCCCAACATGACCACCAATTGTACATTAATTCTTTGTATTTATTCATACACTGCAGTAGCTTCTGAGTAATTTTCTTAAGGAGGTACCTAATAATTCACTTGTAGTGGAGCCCAAGTAAGTGATGAGTACAGAGGATATTTCTTAGAAACTTTTATTCCCACAGTCCTCTCCAGTCAGGGGTAAGATTCCAACTGCTCCCTAGTTGGAATGGACAAAACGATTCTCAGAGAATGTATTCTTTTCATACAACCATAGCTATCTAGGACTGTCACTGTCTTCCATTAGGTATATTTGAATTTACTGGTAAATCATATATGTTAAAGATGGCTCAGTGTTTGGAACACCATACTTGTAATGCAGATCACAAGCAGACTTCTAGAAGAGGGGAGTGTGTGAAAATGTTCAAGCCTCAGAACATACTATGGTCATTTTCTATGCCCAACATTTTTATGAGCTTCTTTTATCTCTGGAAAAACATAGATATACAAGGCTTTGCTTTCCATTCAGACTATTTTTGCAAAGGGCATATTACAGTTGTTCTGACAAACCAGCTTCAAACACTTGCCAGGGAGAATAAATTACAGAAGGAATGGGAGGTAATTATTAGGAACTTATTTTTGGAATAAGAAACCTTCCTTAATAAAGGGCTATGTACTGCCCTCTGAAAGGAACAGAGAATTTTTCCCAAAGTCAAAAATACACTTTTGGCAGTTCACATACTAACTTAACTGTGAGGGATAAGTTAGGTTAACATATGTTCCCAAATTCAAGCTGGGTTCAACCCATGGATTACAAGGAACACTTAGAAAGCAAAGTTAAATTCTTTCAACACAGTAATTGATTCAAAGTTTTTTGATCTTTCTGTTTTTGAAGCCAAGTTTGATGGGCTTGAAAGATTCAAATATTTCTGTAAGGCATACAGATTCCAAATATTTGTTAAGAAGATGTAATTGAAATAGTCGACTAGATAAAAATTTACTAAATGGGCTGAGCATCTTCTAGTAAGTATAGTCTTCAGAGTTCTTAGACAACTAATAAGTTTGATACTGAAACAAAATTATTTATTTTGCCTTTATTCTCCAAAAAAGTAAGAACTAAGGATGAAATTCCCTGTGACCCTAATTATCATAACTGCAATGTTTACTTGTAATTTTTAAGATTAGATTCAATATAAAGGAAAACTCAGGGTAAATGAATTTCAAAGAACTAAGTAAAAAGAAACCCAACAGAAGAAGAGCCAAACCAGAGGTGAACACTTCTCTCTTGCTTTTGTTTCATGATCACAGCTTACCACATCTCCAAACCTTGGCCTTAAGAAATTCTCTTAGCTTCCCCAAGTGCTTGGGTTACAGACCTCAGCCATAGTAGCACCTGGCCATGCTTTTGTTTTCTCACGTACAGAATTTGGATTCTGTATTTTTTCTATACCAGGCATGGATTCTTTTCTTTTATTTCTTTTTTTTTTTTTTTTTTGAGACAAAGTGTTGCTTTGTTACCCTCAGTAGAATGCTGTGGCATCATAGCTCACAACAACCTCAAACTCTTGGGCTCAAGCCATTCTCTTGCCTCAGCCTCCCAAGTAGCTGAGGGACTACAAGGTGCCTGCCATAACACCCAGCTATTTTTAGAGATGAGGGTTTGCTCTGGCTCAGGCTGGTCTCGAACCTGTGAGCTCAGGCAATCCACCCACCTGGGCCTCCCACAGTGCTCATATTACAGGTGTGCCCAGCCCTCAAGCATGGATTCTTTAAAAATTTATTATTAACTTTGAAAAACACGAATGAACAGGAGAGCAAAACACAAAATTAATATCAAGGGAGAATAATCTAACATTGCTCTTTTGTGTTCCAGAATGCTTACCCAGTGCTATCATTTCATGATCACAGGTTACTTGGGTTACTTGAGATAACCTTGTAATGTTTGTTAAATTAAATTGAGTATAGCTTTTCTATATTACTTACTCTGGTAAGGCTACCATATTTATGTCATACTAAAGGGCCATTAACAGAAAAGAAAAAAGTAAATGAAGATCTGGTATTTAATTTTCTTTATTCATATATTTAATATAACCCACTACAGCCATATTGAATTAAGGCTATGTTTATTTAAACCTCAGTCAAATTGGTTGTTTATAATCTGATTGGTAAAAATGAATTTCCTTGGGTGTTTCCATGGGTCATTCACCAAGCAATAACAACAGCAGTAGTTTCTGATTCCCTGGGAATAGCAGCTTAATTACACAGAAATTTGAAATTGAGAATAGTGGTACAAGTGCAAACATAGAAACTTGTCCTGTCTTTTGGGTGGTTTATTATTTAATTTAATACCTCAGATAGTCTTTTTTGTTTGTGCAGATTTTAATTACTAAGTAGGTCTGGTAAAATATGAATTATTGTATTATCACAAGTGATAAAATGTATATGGTTATGAGAATTGCAGTCTGCAGGTATAACATACATAAAACAAGATGAATAGTATCAAGCAATTAAACTGAAACTATCTTTAAGGAGAAGAGGTTTAATGCTACTCTTAAGTGTAACTTAAACTCTCACTAAATATTTTTAACTGCAATAAAAGCCTGTTAATTGTAGGAGTGACTTCTTTATAAGACCTCAGTTTTTAGAGTTTTTCCTTTCTAAGAATGTAAAAGCTTACTGAAGTAATTTCTGTTAGTAACTCATTCCATAAAGAGCTGAATTTTTCCTTGGCTTTTAAGCTCAATGAAAAAAGCCCAAAATAGCACAGAAATTTCTGTGTGTTTTGAATATATGTATGAACTCAATCCAATTGGGATAAAAGTGATTAAATTATTGATAAGGTAAGGTCATCATTGATCTCAAAGTATTCTATTAGTCATATGGTTCTTCTTATATTTTGAGAATTTATCCTTAATGTTCGTATAATTGCGTATAAAATAGAAGAAATCATATTTCATTTTAATATCCTTGCATGTATCAGTTATTATACTTTATGTAAAAGAAACATGCTAAATATCTAATAATAATTTTTTCTTAAGTGTTTCTGGGCTTTTTTCTACTCTCTGAAGTATTTTTGTGCCACTACTGACAAAATTAATGCCTGTACTTCCAATTTAGCTAGACTTTGACTTCTCAGTATCGTAACAAGTGACTTTACAGTGTGGTTAACAAGATTTTGATAAATACACAAAACACTTAACAAAGCGTGTAGAGCACTTTACAAAGTAATTTCTAGACACCCCCCCCCCACACACACACACACACACTGCCCCGTGAACTCATATACAGACACAGAATTTGGTTCTTAGCCTGGAATTATTTAGTAGTTTATTTAGGAAGGGTGAAACTTAAAGTATAAGCAATGTGAAACATTTATAAAGTAGCACGTCATAGATTACACATTAAACATTAAAGTACAGAAGACTTGCATTCTGTGTAGTTTTGAAGATGTTAAATATGTGAACAATTTGACACAGCAAAATGAAGAAAAATTTTCCTCAATGTAGATTACTAGAGGTTTCCAATTCCCCTTCTGAAGGAGCTGCCATACAGATTATTGCATGTATACCTTCATTTCTGAAGCTAACACAACCCTAATCAGCAGGAATAAGATGGTGCAATAACTGGGCATTTTGCTCTAGAAATAAAATATGGATATGAATTATTTCTAAGAAATAGGCTACTTGGTGGGTTTTCTGGTTTGGGCTCTTTAAGTACTATCTATGATGATACTGAAGATGTGATTTCTCATAAGTAAATCACAGGAATTTGAACTATATGGATGGAGGGGAAAAATAGTATTTTATTCCTATCTTTAGTTACATATATTATTAACTTTCACCTGTTTGATTCATTGATGGATTTTCCTTCCAGTTCTGTCAGTTGAATCACTATGAATAACCACATTCCAAATGCTGTGGTCATTTAAGAATGCAGATCTGTGTATCAATTAAAAATCCATTGAACAGGTACCCAGCATGGTTTGATTCATGTACTTTTTTGCTTTTTCTGTCTCTGGCTCCTAGACAGTCTTTGCGGGACCAATTAATTCCTTGGACTTAAGAATACAACCTATTTAATTTATAGATATTTTTGTACTTCTATGAACTCTTAGCATTTGTAATTTGAAACAAGTGGAGGGGTGTGGAGAAGTAGACAATAACATGCATTTTGTGTTAATGAACCCTCAGTGTAGCAGTGAAGTAAAAATTAGAAGGGAGATTAAAAATTATGGAAGATATTGTAACTTTTTTTAAAGATCAATGTTATGTAGGTATTTAAATTTTTCTGAAAAACTGAGGAATCGATGTAGTTTAAAATACAATCTAATTTTCTTCTGTTGGTTAATTTGGTAATAGGCATAAAAGAACTTAAGTATTCGACCACATGGTTCCTAATAAACTGTGATACATATTTGTGATTATACAGCTTTGATTCCTCAAATGTATTACTCCCTTAGGAAGTATTTGAGGTTTTTTTAAAAAAATTTTTGCCTCACTTTAACCCCACAGATGGTTATATTTGGTTTCAAATTTTACAAAAACGTACCATCTCTTAACTAATTATTAAAGAATTTCTTCTGTTCTTTACTCCTTGATGGTACTAGAAATTTATAATTTTTAATTTTTTGTTATGTGCCAGAATCACATAGAATTCTAGCTGATGTGAATCACATAGATTCCTAGCTTTTCTTAGGAAAAGGCTTATGTAAAGAAATTGTGTAGCCATATCATATAAAATTAGAAGTAAATGGAATAAAAACATCAATCCTAATTTTTTTCTGTTAAGAATTAGATGTAAATAGCTTAGTTAGTCTTAGCATTCATCAATCTAAAGTGTCACTGTTTATGAAATAAAATTACATATACATACATCGTTTAGTATTCTTATTAGCTGTTTATGTCTGCTTTGTGGCATAGATACTCATTTTCCAGGCCATATTAGTAAACATGAAATACACTTCTAGAAAGAGAACGTCACTGATGAAGTATGTCTAATCTAAAGCTAAAAAATTAAGTATGACTATATGTTTCATTTAAAATAACTATCATGCTTCCCAGCTACTTGGGAGGCTGAGGCAAGAGAATCACCTAAACCAAGGAGTTGGAGGTTGCTGTGAGCTGTGTGACACCACAGCACTCTACCGAGGGCGATAAAATGAGACTCTGTTTCTATAAAAAATAAATAAATAAATGACTATCATGCTCGACCACACATATAGGTATCTACTGAGGTTTTTACCCATTAAATTTTAAAGTGAATTGTTTTAAATAGGAGTGAAATGTGAAAATGTAGTTTTCAAAATTTGTCTGTACTATTAATACATATTTGTCATATAAACATATGCAAAGGCTAGTTTAACAGCAGCAACAAAATTTACTAGGTGTAGAATATAAATGTCTTAACAAAGAAAATGCCATGAAGGTTATGTTGACAATTTTGAGGAAAGCATTTCAGATTGTGTGTAAAACATCACATTGTACCCCATGGTTGCATTAATGTACACAGCTATGATTTAATAAAAAAAAAAAACAGTAGAGATCATGTTATTTTTGAAAATTGTATTTTTAACTCATAATCTTACCTGTGAGACAAGTACCAGACTACTTCACATTTTCTATTTACTTTTTGAAGATCTGTGATTTCTGTGAAATGTGAAAGATTTCAAGCCTAATGCTTCTATGCATTTGTGAATAAAGTTTGATGACCATGGGCTATATTTTTGGTGTATATCATTTGCTCACTTGTGCTCATTTAATAAACACTAAATTTTTTCCCAGTTACTTGAGAAAATGATCACTCTTCATATTACTCTGAAAAGTACTGTTTTCTGAAGTTTTGTTTCGTTTCTTTCCAGACGATGGGTACGGCTGCTGTTTGGACGAGAGTTCCCCCTTCAGGATCTTCTGGTAGTCTGGGATGCCTTGTTTGCAGACGGCCTCAGCCTGAGTTTAGTTGATTATATCTTCATAGCCATGTTACTGTACATCCGAGATGCTTGTGAGTATCAATGACCTTGCCTACATTTGACTAGGTAGTCTTGATCTTTAAAAATGTTTTTCCTTTCAAATATACTTTATATTTTATTATCTAATTTACATATACCTAAATTTTTATAGTAGATAATATATTGAAATTTCAAAGGAACATAACGAAACATCTTGTTAACCATATACATATTGGGAGATGTGGATGATTTTATCCTGAGAAATTTGGAATATTCTTCAGACCCATTTTTCTAAAGACTTCACTCCTGCTTTAATCTCCTCATTGCACAAATTTGTGAAATGCATATATAAAAGCCAGTATTTTAGATATGTTTAGAGCTCCACCTTCTGACAGGTAGGGAGTAGTCAAGGATATTTATCAGGAGATTGGAGCGATTTTTATAGTTCAACACTTTGCCATTAACAGTTAAATATTATACATAAAATTCTTCCCAGTTATATTTTAATAAAATGCATTTGTCAATACAGTGCCTGATGGTGGAGGTGTTACCGTCTCCTTCTATCTACATTTAAGGTATTTACCATAAGCAGAAAGCCAGGGTCTATCTTTTTTGAATAATCTAATGTTCCTCAGCTTGAAGAATATATCAGACTGTATTTTAAATTTCAAAATACCTCCAGTTGTTTTCCTCTTCAGAGAAATAAACAAAACTTCACCAGATAACATTTGTATATCTAAATGAAATTAGGGAAAATTACACAAAGTGATGTGATTTAATTAGGAAATAGAAAACTCTCCTAGAATAGGATATTGTCAGAACATGTCCTATTTGGAGTCATTCATAATTGTGACTGGTCAATTGGGCCCTTTATTCGTTCACTGAATACCAGTTGTGCCAGATGCTCTTTTTATGCCCCTGGTAACGTGAGTACTTTAATATTTTAGATTATACTTTTTTGATTTCCCAAAATAAGTAAGTGACAGGGGCACCATATTTATGAAGGAACATCTAGAAAGTAGAGAGGGATGATTGAGTAAATTTGATAGATACTGGACTTTAGCGGATTCAATACTAATCTCCTTCTTAAAGTTGTATTTTTTTTCAAGAAACTGAGTAAAGGCTAGTCCAAGTGCAATGGTGTTTACGATGGATTGATCACAACCAGTTAGAGATTCCTTTGTTCCTTCTCCATTTCCACTGCTTCTCTTGACTAGTAAATAAAATAAAATTTTAAAATGTGAGTAATAAAAACAAAAGGAATAAGAACCTCTTTTAGGGAAAAGAATGATTTTAGATAATTTCACAAAACTTTCTAAATCAAACAACTACTGAAATGTATTCTGATTTTCTATAATTATGAATAATTTGTTCTTTTTTAAACTTTAGTGCATCACCACTGTTCATTTTTAATTTAATTATCCTATCTCCTATTCTAATATCTGTTCTTTTAATTTTATAAGCATGGCAAGTTTTTGGCAGCTGAAACCGTTATACATTTTTTAATTTTGTACTGTTGAATTTATAAAACATGGAAAATGCAGGAGTAACAAAGTTGTTTACTCTTTCAATATTTAGTCTAACTTATTTTAATTCTGTTAAGTCCATAACAATGGATGGGATCTCCTAAAAATAGAGTGAACGTCTGTTATGTTTTTAAGTGCCACTGCTCCTGTCCTAAAGAAACTTACCAACTAGTAGGAAAGACTGGCATAATTAATTTTAAACTAACATATTAGTATATGCTGCTGTATTTGAAATGTGAGCAGGTAGTATGAAAATTTAAAAGAGAAGCACTTAGCTCCCCTCTGGGCCAGCTGTGAGTGAATCAAGAAAATTGTGTAGGTGTTGGCAAGCCAAATAAGGGTATTTGCATTCCAGGCAGAAAGAAAAACATGAACAAAGGCCTTGGAACTAAGAAGCAGCTTAATAGGGGTATGTGTATGTTTCTAGTACAAAGGGAGAGAGAGACTAGCAGGTTAGGACAATGGATAAGTGAACAAGAAACATCATGATGAAAATCTTTGTCCTATAACCAATAGGGAGCTATTATTAAAAGGTTCAAAGCAAAAGTGTGATAACTTTGAGGGCAGTGCCTGTAGCTCAAGGAGTAGGGCATCAGCCCCATAGAAGCAATGTGGAAAATGAACTTGAAGGAGACAAGAGTAGGGAAAGGAAGTCAGAGAAGGTTATAATAATAATTCAGTGAAAAACAAAGGATTAGAGAAGTAGTCAGAGCTAAAGTCAGTATGACTTAATGATTTAATATGGGGGAGAATGGTAAATCTAGAACAGTCCCCAGGTTGAAGGCTTGAGTGATTGGATGATATTTTAACTTGGATAGAAAATACAGGGATTATCAGATTTGGAGAATGTAAATGATTAACTGAGTTTTGGCCATGCTGAGTTTGAGATAATGTAAGAAATCATGTTGTGATGATTGGAAATAAAGCTAAATGTCAATATCAAGGCTATAGATTTAATTTTGCAAATGATTAACAGGTATATATTAGTTAAAGCCATAACAGTGTTTGCCACAACCTAAGAAGGTGATCATATATTGTAATTTGTTTGGGATAGTCTTGGTTTACATCTGCTAGCCCAGAACAGTAATTATTAATACAGCCCTTTTCCATTCTTAAAGGTACCACATTAGGATCATAAAAAGTATATGGTTCTCCTACCTAAGGTGGGTACATATAGAAAGAGTACATGGGCAAAGGTAGAACTTTATTTCACATCACCACTTAAGAGTCACCAGAGAAGGAAGAGTTTGTTTTGTAATCCTAAAGTACCATCCTGTCTGAACCAAGTGGAGAGAAGGTCAGGAGTACAGAGGAACCATAGTACAAGGCTAGGCAAGTCCTCTCAGATTTGGTACTGTGGAGGGACAGTCATGATCCCATGTCCAGAGTGGACTCAGCAGAGTGGTAGAGCAGATGCTAGATTATGGTAGGTTGAAAGAAGAGTGACCGGCCAATTAAGAATATCAGTAGCCCTTTCTCCAGCTTTTTCATTTGTTTGTTTTTTTAATATATACATTACATTTTCAACTTAAAAAAAAAAAGGACTAAATAGAAAAGAATATGGAGATGGCTTGTATAGATTAAAGGTTAGCTGAATAGGGAAGAACAAACCAGTAGCTAGAGGGCAGTATAGGGGGAAGGGATATTGTGGTTGGCTGGCTTTAGATTGAGAGCAGGGCCCATTGGAGGCAGGGCTGAGCTGAAGGAGAGGTTTACTTCTTGTACCAGCCTAAGTTTCTACTTCAAGAACCAGCAACACTTCTTTCCTCTAGTTCTGTGTTCTGTAGATAAGATCTATAAAAAGAGATAGTGTCTGGTTTCTTTTGAAGCTCTTACTTGTTTATTATACAAGGTCATGATCAATGGAACAGCCCTGGATCTGACTAGGATGTTAAAGTTAGTGAAGGGGAAAGTAAGTCATTTAGGAATTAGGAAAATCAAAGGATTTTGTGGAAGCAGAGGTTTTTGTTTGGTTCTCCATTTCACCAAGGATCATGACAGGAAAAGATGTAGACATCTGCCTCTCTGTTTCTGTTCCTGTACCATGCTGTTTGGGTTACTATAGCTTCAAATCTGTAAGGAGAGGCCTCCTGCTTTCTTCTTATTATGTAGGTTGCATTGGCTATTCGGTCTTTTCTGGTTCCATACAAAGTGTAAAAATATTTTTTCTAGATCTGCAAAAATTAGTGTTGGCATTTTAATGAGGATTGCATTGAATCTGTAAATTACTTTAGATAATATATCCATTTTAATAATGTTGATCTGCCAATCCATGAGCATAATAAATTTTTCCGTCTGTTTACACCCTCTGTAGTTTCTTCAGTATTTCATACATGTAGTTATCCCTATAGATGTCTTTCACTTCCTTAATTAAATTATATTCCTAAGTGTTTTATTTTCTTTGTTGCTATTGAGAAAGATCTCAATAGAGAAGATTGATTGTTACATCTTTGCTTTGATTTTCACCTTGACTATTGTTGGTGTATATGAAAGCTTCTGATTAGTGTACATTTATTTTGTAGCCTGAGACTTTGTTGAATTTATTTATCAATTCTAGAAGTCTCTTGGTTGAATCTTCCAGGTTTTCTGATTATAAGATCATGTCATCAGCAAAGAGTGATAATTTGACCTCCTTTCCCCATTTTGGATACACTTGATTTCCTTCCCTGTGCTTGATTGCTCTGGTATGAGAGAGCACCGCTTATGTCCAGCACTATGTTGAACATAAATATAGTGGGCAACTTTGTTTGATTCTAAATCTAAGTGGGAATGTTCTCAGTTTTTCCCCATTAAATATGATGTTGCCTGTGGGTTTGTTGCATATGGCCTTTATAATTTTGAGGTATGCACCACCTATGCCTATTCTATTAAGTGTTCTTATCATAAAAGGATGCTGAATTTTGTTGAATGCTTTTTCTGCATTTATTGACAGGATCATATGGTCCTTGTTTTTGCATCTCTTTATGTGGTGGATTGCATTGATACATATGCTAATGTTGAGCCATCCTTGTCATCTATGGGATGAAGCCCAGGTGGTTGTGATGAACTGTTTTTTTTGATGTGCAGCTGAATTTGGTTTGCTAAGATTTTGTTGAGAATTTTTACATCTGTGTTCATAAGCAGTATTGGTCTACAGTTTTCTTTTACACCTGTGTTCTTTCCTGGCTTTGGTATCAAGATGATATTGGCTTCGTAGAACAAGTTAAGAAGGATTCCTTCCTTCTCAATGTTAAGGAATGATTTCTGCAGTATAGGTATAAGCTCTTCTTTGTAAGTTTGGTAATATTTGGATGTGAAACCATCTGGCACAGGACTATATTTTTTGGAAGATTTTTTTATTGCTGTTTCAATTTTGGTGCTTGATAATGGTCTGTTGAGGGAGTTCTGTATCTTCCTGATTGAGCCTACGGAGTGTTTCCAAAAATTTGTCCATTTCCTTCACATTTTCAAGTTTGTTTAAGTTCTCCTTTTTCGTTTTTAATTGAGCATATTAGAGTCTTTTCTGTTTCTCACTAATCTAGCTAGAGGCTTGTCAATTTTATCTTTTCAGAGAACGATCTTTTTGCTTCATTGGTCTTCTATATAGTTCTTTTGTTCTTTATTTCATTTAGTTCTGCTCTGATCTTGGTCATTTCTTTTCTACTGATGGGTTGGAATTGGTTTGCTCTTCCATTCCCAGTTCATTGAAATGATTCACTAGATTGTTGATTTGTGATCTGTCTTTTGGATGTAGGCATTTAAGGCTATGAGTTTTTCTCAGGACAGCTTTTGCTGTCTCCCATAGATTTTGATAACTTTTGTCTTCATTATCACTTAACTCAATGAATTTTTTTGATTTCCAACTTCATCTTCTCATGGAACCAACTATTTATTCAGCATTAGGTTATTTAGTTTCCATGAGTTTGTGCAGGGATGGTGTTTCTGTTGGAATTGATTTCTAATTTTATTCCACTGTGGTCTTAGAAGATACATGGTATTATCTCTTTTTAAAAAAAAAACATATTGAGACATGTCTTTTGTCTAGAATTTGATCAATCTTAGAAAATGTTCTGTGAGCTGAGGAATGTATATTCAGTAGTTTGGGAGTAAAATGTTCTTTCTGTAATGTCTAGGAAGCCGACTTGTGCTAGAGTTCCTTTTAAGTCCTTTGTCTCTTTGCTTGTTTTCTATTTGGAGGATCTGTCCTGTTCTGTCAATAGGGTATTGTGGTCCCTGGTGAGTGTGGTCCTACTATTAATCATTTTGTTTAAATTGAATTGAATTTGCTTTATGAATCTGGGTACTCTGTGTTAGGTACATAAATATTTGGGATTGTTAAAGTCTTCTTGTTGAATTGTTCCCTTCACCAAATATAGTCACCAGCTTTGTCTTTCTTTACTTTTCTTGATTTGAAGTCAATGTCATGTGGTATGAAAATGGCTACACTGGCTTTCTTTTGCTTCCATTTCATGGAATATTGCTTTTCATCCTTTCACCTAAAATCTAGATGAGTCCTTGTGGGTTAGATATTTTTTCTGGAGAAAGCAGGTACTTGGCTTATATTTTTTATCTATTCAGCTAGTCTGTGTCTCCTTGGGCAGGGGGAGTTCAAGAAATTCACATTTATCAATATTTTCAACAAATATGGTAGATTTCTATTCATTCTGTTTGGTAGATCCTTATCATTTGTTTTACCTCTGGAGCCATTGTGATATCCAGGCTCTGAACTTCAGCTTTTGGATGGTTTTACACTGGGGGATATCTATTGTGCTGATCATTGTGTAGTGCAGGTCTGAGTGCTTCTTACAGGGCAGGTCTCATCTTCCCAAAAACCCTTTGTGATTGCTTGTCTGAGAAAGTCTTTATTTCTTTCCTATAAGTCAGAAGCTTAATTTTGCACAATACAAGATTCTAGGCTGGCCATTAGTCTCTTGTAGAAGGCTGAGGATAGATTCCCCAGTCCTTTCTGGCTTGTAGGGTTTCAGTGGAGAAGTCTTCAGTTAGTCCAATCAGTTTTCCATTATAAATTACTTCCTGTTTTCACCCAAACTCAAGAGTAGTGATGTTGGCATATTGTAATAATTGTTCTGTTTTATTATTGTCATTGCTAGTCTCTCCCTGTGCCTAATTTATAAATAAAACATTACCATTAAGTATGTAGGTGGAGGAAAAAATATAGAATATATATGGAGTTTGGTATTATCTGAGGTTTTAGACATGCACTGAGGATCTTAGAAAGTATCCTGCACAGATAATGGGAGACTACTGTAGTTTCTTGGCCCTAAAAAATCCTCTGTGCTCATTCTTCTCTCCTTCTAACCCCTGGAAACTACTTATCTTTTTGCTCTCTCCATAGTTTCGCCTTTTCCAGACTGTCATATAGTTGGAGTAATTTAGTATGTTGACTTTTCAGATGGGCTTCTTCTGCTTAGTAATATACATTTACATTTTCTGTATGTCTTCAAGGGTTGATAGTGCATTTATTTTTTGCTAAATAATATTCCATTGCCTGGATATACCACATTTGGTTTATCCATTTACCTAATGAAGGACACCTTGATGGCTCCCCTGTACAACCATCACCTACTTTTTTCTCTCTTCATCTCCATTTCTCTTGAGCACCCCTGCTGTGAGAGCCACTCAGTATCCTGCCTCTGTTTGCTTCTACATACTGTTTACTGACACCTCACCTCAAGTCTTCCATTCTAGGAGTTGTCATAGCCATTAGTGTCCACCATTATTATTGGTGGACTCCAACTGTGTTGGAGTCAGTTTTATGCTTTTCTTCCCTTGGAATATGGAGAGATAGTTGAGATAATGTTTTAATTCTTTTTATACTCTTAAAATTTAACTCAGTGTTTAGAAACAAAATCGTTGTTTAATAAATGTTTGTTGAATGACTGAATACACAATCTAACAAAAGAAAAAAGATGTTGTTAACATTTGTTAAATACTTACAAATTCAACTATTTTTACTGACAGTCTATATTTCTGAATAAGGCATTGATAAGGAATAATTAAATAAAATGTACCTGTATATGTATATATTCATATGTAACTAATTCCTGACCTATGACTTTCTTTCATTTGGATTAAAAAATTAAGAGAGGCACATTCATGAATCAGGCCATTTCTTTTCGGAGTCTTTTTGTTTGTTTGTTTTGAGGTAGAGTTTTATTTTGTCACCCTCAGTAGAGTGCCATGGCATAACAACTCACAGCAACATCAAATTCCTGAACTCAAGTGATTCTCTTGCCTTGTGAGTAGCTGGAACTATAGGTACCTGCCACAACATAATGTCCAGCTATTTTTAGAGATGGAGTCTTGCTCTTGCTCAGGCTGCTCTCAAACTCCTGAACTCAAGTGATCCACCTGCCTCAACCTCCCAGAGAGCTAGGATTACAGGCCTGAGCCACTGTGCCCAGCCTCCTTTCTAAATCTTATTGCTCACCAAATTTATTCAACTTTATTAACATGATGTTTTACAGATATGGAAATAGAACTTGGGCTTTCATTCCCTATACTTGTTACATTCGTGTTAGTAATTTGCATTAAAAGAGGTTTTGCACTATATCATCTCATTTTATTCATTTAGTGGGTAATGAGATAGAGGAGGTAAAGAAAAATGAAGGCTGTGCACTTAATCGATAGGGTTCAGATGTTGTAGCTGGTACACGTGGCACTCCTGAAGCTGACATGCTGTCATTCTGACTTTTCTAGTTCAGCACTCATGCTGCTATCTTACACCCTAGCTACTGGTAATTCTGCATTTGGATACTTGCTTACTTACTGTCTTATAATTGTCATCACTGTATATTTAAAAATATAAATTACTTAGTAAATATCTCTTATGTTGTTTTATTTCTTATCAAAATAGATTCTGTTTAAAGCGTATTAAGCAGTAAGAATAAATTTTAAGAATCTTTTTACAGCCAAAAGAGTAGGTTTTATTTTCAGTGAAGTACAGTAAATTATGAGAAGTCCTTAAGATTTCCTTATTTGCTAGTTCATTACTTTTATTTTATATTTAATCTATTATTTTATTTTATATTCCATTTTCTATCTAAATGTAAGAATATATGCCTATTTCTAAACATTTGCTACACCCTACCTTACATACTGAGGACATTTTTCATTATATATTTGAGGCTTCTCTGTGACCCAAAACGTAATTTATGCCATCTGCATTGTGTCTCCCATGACTTGAGTACACAGATACAGGAAAGTATAAAATACAGTGGTAAAGAGGGAGACCTTCACTTCACACAGACCTGGGGTCTGCACTCCTCCATGTTTCAAGAGCTCTGCAGTCTTACCTGTGTTTTTTATCCACATGATCCATTATAGGGAATTGATATTGTTTTCCTTTGGGGAATTAGAAAGACTCAAAGGATGTTTGTAAAATACATGGCAAGTTTCTAAGCATACTATAGGTGCTTAACAATTGTTTTGATTTTAGGGAAATTAGTCTCGATTTAGTATTATGTTTTGGTAGTTATTTTTAGATTATTTTAAAACTTTGAAAAAGTATATCTCAGTATGGAATTAAATAATTTGAAAAAAATCATGTGTATTTGCACATGATACAATTGTAGATATAGTTAGCTTTGAGTTTTACATAAATTGTTAATCGACATTACTTTAAACTTTCTGAAAACAGTTACTTTCTCTGCTTATGTTTTACTGCTTTCACCTTTTCTTTGTTTATTTTTCTGGGGAAACTAAACCAACTCAGCTCCCTGTGACCACTCCATAGCGGTAGGTAGCCATTTAAAGATAGAGACAGAGAAATCAGTTCAGCTTCATGTGGAGGTAGCTATATTCATCAAAGATGAATTGAGCAAGACAGGGGAATGTACCACCTAGCATCTGTGCCACCCTTGCAAAAACCCCATAAATAGAGCAAGCATTGTTGTCTAGAATTTATAAATGAGAGAAATAAAGTTTCAGTGAAATTAAACAGCTTACATAAATTCATACACAAGTGCAGAAGAGGCCAACATTCTGACCTAGCTTCTGATTCCAAATCCATTATGTTTTCCTAGGTACCACTTACCTTTGTTTTTAACCTTCCCTGAAGTAGCTCTTCAGAGTAAGATTTCAGTATTTTGTTTAAGCATAAACATACTTTATTTCAAATATAAGTAGATATCAAAACTCAGATTAAAAAAAATTTCACTGTTTCTCCCCATGTCACTGCCCTGCTCAGATAGACTAAATATTGAATAAAGAATAGTATTATAGATTGGTTTATCATGTTCAACAAAAGTTGATTGTGAAGTACAAAACAAAATTCTTATTCTATCAGACCCTGATTAGTTTGCTTTTAAACCAGCTTCTATAAATTGGGCACTTACTCTAAACTAGGCATGGTTATTCAAAAGGGAGTTAATACTTAGCATATGTAATTACAAATTATGGGTATTCTAAAAGTATTGATTTTCACTAATAAATTAGAGATAGTATTACCTGAAGGCAGAGGACTCATTCACTGTTATATCCAATTTTAGCCCAGGAATGTTCATTGTATGCAATGGTTGGATGGATGAATGGATGGATGAAAAAATGTTAAGTTCTTCATTTGCTTACTTCATATATTTTATAGCTCTGATAGCTTTTTCTTTTTTACTTTTTTTTTTTAATTTTAATGTACAGATAAGCCACCTGAGGTTCTTCTTACAGTTTTTGGCCAGGGCCAGGTTTGAACCTGCCACCTCTGGTATATGGGGCTGGCGCCCTACTCCTTGAGCCACAGGCATCACCCCTCTTTTTTAGTTTTATTTTTTTTTTAAGGAGAAGGTATTTTCATTTAATTATCCTAACTCAGCTCTGATAGCTTGGAAACTTTTATCAAATTATAGCAACATAAGATCATTTCTCTAGTCCTTGTTCATCTATCTAATTCTATATCTGTATATCTATGTCTGTGTCAGGCTGTTCTAGATTCTGGATTATACTGACCTTCCAGCCTGCTTGAAACTCGAAAAGTAATATTTATTGACGTCACTATTTAAAATGACATTTGCATCTATTACATTGACTTTCAACATAATAGCCCTTCAAAAAAAAGCCTTACATTAAATAGTGTACAGACCCTACAGCTAGACTTTTAAGCTTCCAATCCTGCTCCTCCACTGAATTGATGTGTGGCTTGGGCAAGTGACTTAACCTCTGCAAGTATCAATTTGTGCATCTGTAGAACAGGGATGATAATTGTACCCATATAAGGTTGCCATGGAAATTAAAGGAGATAATGTAGACTAAGTTTTTAGCATGTAGGCTGGCTTGGGGAAGCCAGTGATTTGTAATCTTAGTGATAGTAGTAGCAATAACTGTATGATGTTAAACATGTGCCCTTCTGTGCTTTAATCTTCTGCAGGATTTTGTTTTGTTCATCTCTGCATCCTCTCCTAGTGTAGGGCCTATCATGCCTTAGGTACTCAACAAATAATTATTGGATTGAATGAAGTCAGCAAATAATTTTTTAATCAAAAAAGTTGTTTTCCAAATGACTAAATGTAAGCTCACAGAAGTCACCCAGACAGGTTTGGAACAGCTGCCATAAATCACTAAGTTATTTAATCTTCAGGCAACATTGTAAAAGGTTCAGATAGGGTCCCAGGGTTCAAATCCAGTCCTCAACCTACTGTTCTGCAGAATGTTCTTGCCTTTTTTTGTGAGATACATAAGCATTCTTCCTTGGTCAGTTACTAATATACAATAAATAACTTCTTGAGTTGTAAGATGAACTGATTATCTAAATCATATTTACCTGTTACATCTAAAAGAACACTGCATATGAAAACATTATGCTGTTCTCAGTATCCTAGTTCTTTGTATTTCTAGAGAAAAAAGGACAGCAGGTAACTGAAGGTAAATATGAAAAAATGGACAAATAAGAAAAAAAGAGTCTACACAGGTATTTAAAGGGTAGGATAAGTGAATGCTTTACAAATGAAAGCAGATGTGTGAAATCACAAGCTGTCAGATCAGCAATGGAAATGA
This sequence comes from Galagoides demidoff, assembly GCA_963574575.1. Classification (NCBI taxonomy): domain Eukaryota; kingdom Metazoa; phylum Chordata; class Mammalia; order Primates; family Galagidae; genus Galagoides; species Galagoides demidoff. Next base: position 24,633 of record CAUYQV010062782.1, read on the forward strand.
AGATGATAAAGTGGTTCCTTACATAGATAATAATTATTCATTTTGCCCAGTACTGTCTCCTTTCCCCACAGTGCTCATGGGAGGGGGTATGGAAAATTATAGCCAGATACAATGTTTCCAAAAGCAGGGAGAAAAAAAATCTGAGAATCAGGGCTATTTCTAATCACAAAAAAATTGTTTATTTTTTTATTTGTGTTGTTTTTATTGAACGATGGTTATTTTCCTCTGGAACATTTTTTTAAGTAACAGATTAATGAAAAGGATTCATTTACAACCACAGGAAGTTGTAACTGTGAAGTTTCTTCACAATCAGCGCTATGGAGGCACAGTCAATGTGGCTCACAAGACAAGCATTGTTAATGGGCCCAACTGTGACAGTGGTGGCAGATAGATTGCTAAGAAATCTATCAGATAGACCTGACTGAAAAAATGTGTTTAATAATTGTACTATAATTAGGTTGATTTGAAAAAAAATTAAATGAAGGCTATAGAACACAGACTTACTATGAAGATTTTGATAGTTTTTCTCCATGAAGCACTACATAGATATTCTCTCCCTAAATATCTTCTTACCTAGAAAACAAATAATTGGAAGAAATTATATTTTTTTAAATTTTGAATTATATGGTATTTGTATATACAAAAGAATAAATGTGACACATCAGTTTCATGGAACATAACAATCAAGGTAAATATTACTTAATGAAAAATGTCAACTGGTTCTTTTATATTCATAAGGTTTTTGTTACTAATTTCTAAGGAGCAAAGCTGGAAACATTTAAACACAGCCATTTAAATGGCAATAAATAAGCATATTTCTGAGAATTTATTTATATGGCAAATGTACACATATGTCTATATCTGAAGTTCTACCTTCCAGCACCCCCTGAGGATAAGTACTACTATATTAGATTGCAGCTCACAGTACAGTGAGCCACTTCAAAGGGCATTTGGTAAGGATCCCTTCACCCCACATCGTTTTATCAAATTAGTTGAATCATTGGTTTGATTTCATTAAGTTATTCGTTTTTTATATTCTCAGTAATGCAAAATATCTTAAACAGTATTGCATCTTAATTATTTTTTCCCTCTTATTTAGTGATATCTAGTAACTATCAGACCTGTCTCGGCCTTCTGATGCATTACCCACTCATCGGGGATGTACACTCACTGATTCTTAAGGCTCTGTTCCTTAGAGACCCAAAGGTAAGTTTTCCCAGTAAGATATGCACAATTTTACGTTGAGTGAAAAATAGGCTTTTCTATGTGAGTCTAAGAATTCGTATTGTAGATTTGTCTAATAGCAGATGAGTTGCCTATTGATAGTATGTGCCTAAAATTGTAGGCCAAAATTTATATACTTCATTGTCCAGCAACTTAGCAGGCAGATGGAACCCGCCATGGGAAACTGGTGCAGATGTCTCTTGTCCCTCAGAATATTGTTCTTCCCTTCTGTCTTCCTCACAACTCAAGGAAATACTTGAGGAACTACTTCTTGTAAGTAACCTACATTATCATTTGTACCTCTCACAGGGGATGACTTAGTCAAACAGAGCCTTAGGGACCATATGAAGATGAAGAAAGTAGATCTGTACAAAAGACCAGTTCTGTAAGAGTGGATACAATGAAACACTAAATTATTTGATATTATAAATATACATTTCTTATTTAGGAGGTCAAGAGTAATCTAATAAAATAAAGATTATTTTAAACAGACTTAATGCTGATTTCTCTATTTGAATGCAAAGCAACTCACCAAAATTTTCTTTACACTTCAGAGAAAAAGTGTGCTCTTTTACAACTAATGTTATATTTCTTGAAAATAAGAACATTTAATGATCTAAAAAAATCTGTGAATCCTTGCTACTTTTGAGCCAAACAAAAATATTGGATGAAGTATAAGAGAGAAAGCTTCAAACACAAGCATCATAGTGCCAAGCATTGGATGGTAATCTCAGCCTTTGGCTCTTTGGCAACCCTCCCAACAGTCATGTTGGCAGTTGTCGAACTGTCTCTGAGTCAGTCAGTCTGTCTGTGGGTTCCATTGCCAAAGCTCTGTCTGATCAACCTGGGCCTCCAAGTTTAATGTAAATTTAGATTGAAAAGAATTTCTGTCCTTTCCTTGGTTATTGACTTCAGCTTTTAAGTGTATCTTTTATTTATTCTTTGATCAATTTAAAAGGATTTACTTCCTTATGCTTATATCCAAGTCCTGTAGAATTATGAACTTTAATACCAATTCTATTATTATTATACTAAGCAGTTTAATTCAGCATCAGAAATACAATCCATCATTTCTCTGCATTTCAGGAAGCATCTAGTTTCACTCATCTGGTTTCAGAATTCTTTGTACTAAGGCCATCATTGTGTATTAGTGGAATCAAAATATCCTTTCACATTAGTGTGGTTTTAATAGAGTAATTTTTATTTCAATGAAGTAGTATACATAAAACAAGAGTATAATAAAACAAATTCTATAAGCATTAACAATATGGATTTTTTAAGATTTAAGAGAAAAAAATAGCATAAATATCTAAAGCAGTGGTTCTCAACCTGTGGGTTACGACCCAGAGGAACTGTATTAAAGGGCCCATTGGACCTATTAGGTTGAGAACCACTGATCTAAAGAAAGGTAATTCCTCACTTTCACATCGAGATTTTTACCAAGGAAAAATATGATCAAGATAATGGACCTTAAACTGGTATTTCTGAGGCATAAGAAATTGCATATATTGGGGGAGTTTTATGTAAAAGGCTCACAAGAACAAGTTCATAGAATGGGAATCTAGAGGAAAAGTTAGGAAAAAAGAACAGGCTTTCAGATGGCTACCAGGAAAGTGATAGTTATAATTAAGTATGTATGTAGCTCACCCACTGACATCATTCAGTAAATTTCAGATGATAACAAATGTCACTTGACATATGTGCTAATTACTGTATGTCCATGGGAGTGCTGTGTTCTGCAAGGGGCTTGAGTTAGGAATTGGGACCGTAGGTCAAGTTTTCACTCTGCCACCATCTATCCTTCTTCCCTGGGGAGAATTATGCTTGCTGAGGCTTGGGCTTCTCTCCTGTAACATTCAAAGGTTGAGTTAAATTTTTGCTAACGACCTGCCCAACCAGAGCATCCTTTGTCTGCTCTACAGTATGTCTCAAAAGTCACTCCTAAAGTCACCATCCATAGGTAAAATGGGAAATGGTTGCTAAATGTACCTTTATTTACAAAATAGCCATCACAAAAATTTACAAAATATTCTCTACATGTTGGCCACCTGTTCGTAAAGTTTTGTAATGAATATTTTATAGGTAAACATTCATTTAGGAATGATTTCCTATTTTCCCTATGTATGGTAACTTTAAGAGTGACTTTTGGGACACACTGTATAAAGAACTGAGCCTAATGAACTAGCAAGATCCAATCCAGTACTACAAAGATACAAGTGAAAAAAAAACATAACTTTATCAATATTACAGAAATCAACAGATGGACAGTTTTCATTGCTGTTAGTGTCAAATATAAAGCCATAAAAGAGGCCATTTATGCTGAAAGGAGAAAAGAGGGAAAGATGCTGCTGGTACCCCTACTTAAATCCTTTAAAAATTCAGACATCAGAGTACTTTAAATGTCTATTAATAGCAACTCTTAAAAATACTTTGAGTCATTCCTGATTCAAGTAGGAGTTACTATATAAACACACAAGTCTTAATGAAGTGAACTAGGAGGAGGATGAGATTTGAGCCACAAGAGCATCCTTTTCCATATCCCAGATTCATATGACAATAGTGTTGAATATTGCTGACAGATTTAATAAAATAAAGATAAGCAGGGAACTCTGAGCCTTAGTAATAAGTTCATTGTCAACCTTCAGAAAAGCACTTTGTCCTACCATCATCCCTAAATCCTAGTGGAGATTGCTCAATTGAGAATAGATTCTGCACATAGAGCCTGAGCCACCAAGCTCTAATTGTGTATGTCAGAGGTAGGCTTTAGTGTGGAATGATTTCTCATTTGAACAGACTGAAATAATGGGCCTGTAAACTATAATGATAGAATCATACTTTTTCATACTTTTCCAAGCACTTTGACATGATTAATTTGGTCCTTACAACAACCCTCTTAAGGCAGGCAAGGTAGATTATCTTTTCTCATTCTTTTTCAGTAGATAGAGGTAAGATTAAGTAGCTTTCCCAAGATCAAAAGCTTATAGGCTTTCAAGATAGAGTAGCTTTATGACACTTGTGTCTGTTCTCCCCTCAGATTCCAAGCATTTGTTCTACCTTTTCTGTGAAATCATGTCCAGGTTCAGATAGGATATGTCCTCCCCTTTGAGTCTCCACAGTACCTTGTGGAGACTATTTTAACTATATGCTTATTTATCTCTCATTACTTCTACTCATTTTGCGGCACTTAGCTTTGTGTCCTGCATGTGCTTGGTAAAAAGAAAATAATGATAGAATGGAATTCTGAATCTGATGCTATGCTTCTTTCTGGTACACCATATTAACTCTAATCTTGGTAGACCTTACCTAGCATCTTTCTGGAATCCATGTTCACATGCTGCAAAATCACAACCAATAGTATATTTTTTGGTTTCCATTGTTATCAAAATGATGAATTAACTCTACAATGTGAATTTAAGGATTATCTAGTTCTTTAATTCCTATGTGTCAAATTCATTTAAAAACTGTTAACCACCTTCAAATACTATGTAGCAAAGGAGAGCAAAGAATTTAGTTAATTTACTTGACTTAGGCTATCAGAATTTTTTCCCTGCAAAGAACCTAGACAGTCCAATCCAGTTCCCTCTTTTCATAGAGGAGCAAAGTGAGATTTGAAGTGAAGCACTCAAAACTTATTCAAGGTCACTCAGCTTTTCTTTTTCTTTTCTTTCCTTTTTTTTTTAATTTCTTTTTTTAAATTTAACTTTTATTAAATCATAATGTAGCCCATACATTTATGGGGTACAGTGTGATGATTTGATATACAATGTGGAATGCTTAAATCAAACTGATTAACATAACCATCACCTCACTTACTTACAATCTCACCTAATGTGCACAACGTAAGGGTAAAGTATAAATGTCTTACCACTCAGCTTTTCAATGGCAGAGCAAGCTATTGACCGAGGTCTTCAGAGCACCATTCCACACAGGAACTAGAGCTTTCTTAGTTTTAAAGATAGTGGGATTCTACTCACATATTTCTCATAGAAATCCTTCTATTTATACATGTAATAAATATTTATTTGCATCTGTAATAAATTAAACTGCCACATATCTAAGTGGCCTAGTAACTATTTGTAATTTTTGTAAATGTATGCTTGATAAAAAGACCGATGTCAAGTATCTGTTTGTAGCATCCTGTACTCTGCTTACCTTAAATACAGTTTCTATACTTAGCTCTTCAGACCACAATCCAAATTCTCATTTTCTTCTTTCTATCATCTTAGAACTACTGAGCAGATTTCCAGAAACAATCTACTAAATGAAGTTAGAGGGATAGAAGGAGGACAATCTGAAAAATATGAAGTGATTAAAAAACATTGTTCTAGCTAGTTGTTCAAATTCAAAAAAAAATTTTAAAACCCAATTAGAAACAAAAGTCATAGAAAATGTGAACATATTGTGTTCCTTAAATAACCAGATGTTCTCTCCTTCCTGAAGGCAGTAAGGGCTAGGAATAAAGGTTTAAAACTATTGTTTTAAGTTAACTGTGAATTTTGCAAATCTGTTTTTACCCTTTAGCAAATAAAATTCTAATACAGAAACATAAGCAAAGCAATTTTCATTTTTTTGGTGCTCTCTTATTTGTGTTGTGTGTTGAAGTGTTAACCTTATCACAAAGACTTATTACAAATGAAATACAGTACATGGATTACCATTTTAGATTATGCAGTAAGAATTTTGACAGCTACCGTTTGTTTTGAAGACTAGAATATTCAGAAAAAAATATTTCTGGTAAGTTCACAAGCAACCCTTTTAGCAGTGACTATTATTGTTTATGGGAGAAAATTGCTAGAAATAAGACAATTTAATTTTACAGTCATTCTTATACACAGAAACACACTATAAAAATATAACACACAACATACAATGCTTAGCCAGTTCTGATTTGACTTCTGTTTGGGGTTGTAATAAATTTTGTGTTTTTAAATTAAAAAATAATTATAAACTTTTGATTTCAGATTTTATGTAGGTAATTAAATTTTTATTTATCTAATTCCAAGAAAACTCCACTGTACATAAAACATGTTTATCGATGTCAAATAATTTTGGTAAAGTGTCTTATATCAACCTTGAAAAGTGGTGAATAGATTCAAACCTACCACCAGTGGGTAACAATGTTGAAAATGTTCCTGTCCAGCAATGTGATTGTAATCTTTTGTAAAGGACCTAAAAACCACACATAGTGAACCCTTAAGGATGCTGCACTATATCCATTTATCTACTTTTCATAATGCTTCCATCAGAGGTTCTATTCAGATTTTCCAGTAGGTTTCTAATTCAATTTTTTGTTATGATTTCATGTTACAGAAAGATTGCTTGTGTTACTTCTGTCTTCTCTTCATCTTTTTTCTCCCCAAAAGTAGAGCATTTCTTTGAAAACTGCCATTCTTTGAGATTCATTTGTTTTTATGTTTACTCAGTGACATAAGAAAAGCTGGTTTTTCTTTCTTTCTGAGCTATGTGACTAAAATGTCATTCTTTTTTTTTTTAATCACTAGATCACAGCCAATTGGATGTTTATTATAGTTGATGATTAGATATTAGTGACTAATCTAATCAGGCATGTTTTTATATTCAATCAGAAATACAGACTATTTTTTCTAGGTAAATAATGACTATAAAACTAAGATTTATAAGGAATAATATAAAAAATCTTTATTAAGTCAGTATTTGAAATTTATTATTTATTGCTTTCAGACAGTTCATAATGTAGCATCATGTGCTTCTCAAAACATATTAAGGGTTTCCTAGGGGGCTTAAGTAATTGTAGTATTTTGAATTCATTAATTTATTTAATCGTCTTTTTTGTGCATTTTCTATGCCCTAGCCACTGTTTTAGATCAGTGATAAGCTGATATAATGAAAACCAAAAAAAAGGTATAGTCCTTACCATAATAAATAAGTAAGCAAACAAGAAAATACTATACTTACAGATTATGATGTGTTATAAAGAACGCAAATAGAGTATCACCATTAAAATAATAAGTGGGGGTAGAATCAGGGTTGAGAAAAGACCTAATTTAAGTGCGTCAGTCAAAAGGCCTTCTCTGAGTATTTACCATTTTAGGGTGGAAAATAATGGAGTAAAAGGAACCAGTTGGACATAGAATAGAAGAGCCTCCAGGGAGGAAACAGCAACCACCAAGGCTCCAAGGTTGAAAAGAGTTCTTTGGTAGAACCAAAAGCAGTACCACTGGCCTGGGACCAGGGGAACCTGGTTGAGACTGGTTAATAAGCCAGGGAAGGCTTGTTACCACTGTGTTTTTCCTATGCAGTGTTACATGATGATATAAAGTAAACTCATTTGTGAGATCACGTTTCGAAATTACAGAGAGATTACTGAATTCTTTGTGATTCTATAGTCTCCTATAAACTACTCTTGTTCTCAGCCAGGAGTTCCAAGAAGTCATCTTAAATGAGTTCCTTACTTGGCAAGCATACTCTCTAATGCAGACCTCTAGGCTGTCACATGGTCAAGCCAGTAGGTTATTATTTAAGGAGACTGTGACTAGGACTTTAAACTCTTACTTTGATGTTTTAATGAACAGTCTTGGCTGCCTTCTATATACTATGAGTCTGAGTCAGTTTTGCTTTGCTTTATGTTGACACCATGATCTACTGTGTAATGATAAGGGAATGAGACCATTCAGTTTTCTCACCTACCAAATTGAGAGCCTCACTAGGTCAGGAAGTACATCTCCAACAGCACTAACCCAGTATCTACCATGGGCGGGAAGCTCAGCCTGCTGTGTTTACTGGGCAAGTCACTCCTTGTCTTCAACTGTAGACTGAGGAAACTGGACCACATAATTTCAGTGACCCTTCTGGATCTATTTTAGCAAGATTCAATTCAGTCCAACAGATACATTTTTTACTACCTTCTGAGTGCAGAGCACATGGACCAATTGTTCTCAACCTTCCTAAGGCCGCGAGCCTTTAATTCAGTTCCTGTAGGTCACAACCCACAGGTTGAGAACCACTGGCACAGACCAATCACAAGATGGTCAGTACTCTATAGATGGAAAAAACTAGTTGTTATGGAAGGTAAAAGCATTTCAGAAAGAGCAGCCAATTCAGATTTAGATAATCACAAAGGTTTCTTAGAGGAACAGACATTCCAACTGGGCTTTGAAGAATTTGGGAGAAGTGGGGAGAGAGATGTTATTCCAGCTTGAGAAAACAGGAAGCCAACCTCCCGGGAGTTTCTGAAGTAAGTGGCCAGGCTGAGCCTAGTAAGTAGTTCTCTGTCTAGTGTCACTCACTAACCCCCTCCAGGACCCAAAGAATGACTTGTCAGCCTCTCAGTATCTCTGGTATTTACAAACACCAATGGTGAAAGTCCATGAAATGTGATAGGAGTCTTTATTTAATAGTGTTTTATGTAGCATTAATTTATATAATGTTTCAACTTGCCTGTTACTATTCTACGTAAATGTTTTATGTGCCAGGGAAAGGTCAGTGTCAAAGGATCTCATGTCAATGATTTTTACTAGATATATCAATGATAAATTGTAGTTCATGGTAACAGTATTTGCTGAAAATAAGCATATCTTTGTTTAGTTTGTTAAAGTCACTCTGGAAAGGTTTAGTGATTTTTACTTTGGGCAGCTGTAGAGAGCTGTGAAACTTTGTGAAAATGATTGCATGCTTTAGAGGAAGGGTTTCCTTTATTAAGAAGGAGCTTCACTCATAGCTTCACTATCATGGATTTACATGTCTTTTTCCTCAAATAACTGAAGAAGAGACTAAAACTCGTGGATTAATTTTGTACTGGTTAACAGCAAAGCAAAATCTACAAATTAATCTCTTGTTTTTTATCGGATATCTTACAAGTAAGGGAAAATCTAGCTATTAGGGAGAAATATTTAGGTAGACTACTGAAACCTTTAAAGCTATTGTGCTATGCATGTGTGTTCAGAAAATCACTATGACACCCAAATGAAAAAGTATTAAAACGTATTACAGTGATGTGTCCCTAAGGTCAGGAATGAACTGTCTGCCCTGCTTTGCCACTGACTTGTTATTTTAACCCCAGGGAAATCATTTAACCTTTTGGTACCTTAAGTTCTGGTTCATAAATTGTTTTTTAAAGGGTGATATGTGGTTGGTAAGGGCTTAATTAGCCTATAATCTCTTAAAGTCATTTTCAGCTCTAAGTACTATGACAACCTAGCTAATCGTTTTTCTTATTACACATGAAATAGTTTGTTCAAAAAGAAAAGGCATGCTTAGTGTTTGTCATTTTAAAGTTGTAGAGAAATTGAAAATTACAAATCATAAGTTACAACAAAAAGACTATAAACATAAAACTTACAGAACAGAAAAAAGCATAGTTCTTTGTTATATAAGTAGTTATGGCCACACAAACATTTTATTTGTCCCTTAAGTACATTTGCTCAGTAAATATATGATTGCTAATTCAAAATGTTAAGTATATTGATTTCATAGGAAGAAATGCCAATACATTCAGGTAATAAACTGTATAGCTATAAAACTTTGATGTATTTAAGTAAGTGCTACAATGGTATTTCTGTCCCACTCTAAAGAAGAAACACAAAATATTTTATCATGGATAATTTTAATGTGTGTTTCATCCAATTCAGGCACCTATCTTATTACTATATTGGCAAGTGTAAGTTAGTTATCCATACTGCAAGATTTTCTCTGTATTTCAGTAGTGACTGGCCCACTCAGGTGAACCTGGAGCAACCATAGCATCTGTGTGGCCAGCTCCACTGGACAGATGCCTGTTTGGTGCCAGGAAAGAAGTTTTGCTGTATCATTTGATACATGATGAGCATGTCCCTTATATACTGATAGTGACATTTTCCTAAATGTCTTAATATGACTTAGAAAAGTTCTTAATTACTTGGTTATTTTTCCTCATTTTAATGAGCAACTTAGTGGTTTCATTTCCCCCACATTTTTAATTTCTCCAAAATACTGTGTTTATTCATTTAACCAAAATTACTAAGTTACTAATATGTACCAATAGCATCTGGAATCTCTCAGAAGTCTTGGTTGAAATACATAAAGAAGAATGAATAAAATGTGTGGCAAGTGAAAGGAATAGCACTTAGCTAATTCTTTTTTTTTTTAAGATTAAATCATAGCTGTGTACATTGATACTGTCATGGGGTACAGTGTGCTGTTTTTATATACAATTTGAAATATTTTCATCAAACTGTTTAACCTAGCCTTCATGTCATTTTCTTAGTTACTATGTTAAGACATTTATATTCTACATTTAGGAAGATTCACATGTACCCTCATAAGATGAACCATAGGCATGATCCCACCAATCATCCTCCCTTCACCCATCCTCCCCTCTCCCCTTTTCCTATATTCTTGGGCTATAATTGAATTATAGCTTTCCTATAAAAACTATAAATTAGTTTCATAGTAGGGCTGAGTGCATTGGGTACTTTTTCTTCCATTCTTGAGATACTTTGCTAAGAAGAATATTTTCCAGGTCCATCCATGTAAATATGAAGGAGGTAAAGTCTCCATCCTTCTTTAGGGCTGCATAGTATTCCATGATGTACATATACCACAATTTATTGATCCATTCGTGGGTTGATGGACAGGCACTTGGGCTTCTTCTAAGACCTAGCAATTATAAATTGGGCTGCATTAAACATTCTGGTGCAAATATCTTGTTATAATGTGATTTTTGGTCTTCTGGATATATACCTAGTAGAGGAATTGTAGGATCAAATGGCAGGTCTATCCTTGTCCTCCTTTAACTCTTCAGATCCAGGCTTCTTACTGAGGCCTACCCTGACCACACTGCAGACCTCCCTGCCCTCATCACCTCATCACCATAGTGGAAAATTTACTGATAATGGTTTTTTCTATTGTCTGTCTTGCCCTGACAGCATAGCAACTCCATAAAGACAATATTTGTCTGCATTATTTCTTGATATTTCCCAGGTATCTACAATAATGAATAGATAGATGAGTAATAAACAGTGAACAGTAACTAATCACTCCAACCAAGTTCCCTGTCAGAGGAGAAATTGTGATGTCCATTGCAATTCAGTTTAACAGGTGTTTATTGCCTCCTTTGTACTGGCTACTAGTGATATAATGAATTAGGAAGACATAGTCTCCTTTTCAGAAAGCTTGCAGTCTAATGGAGTAGATCTTAAACTGGCATACTAAGGAAGCATCTAAGGAAGCTTGTTAAAAATATAGATTTCCAGATATTCTAATATAAACAGAACTGTGATAGGACCCAGAACTCTTGTGTTTGTACTGTTCCAAAACTGGCAGGCTATGAACAACACTTGCAGAGACAGACACTAAACTGAGAAAAAAGTTACTACACAAACTGAAAGCCAAACAACTAAAAACAGATGCCTGGGGTCTAAACCAGTGGTCTCCAAAGCAAAGCACATGCCTACACAGTGACTATGCAAGTACAGTCCAAAGTGGTACAGGACGAATGTAATGAAATGTTTGTTTATATTCATTTTCCCCCAATAAGTAAAACTTATAACTAAATTTTACTACTTACTGTACAGATTAACACTGGTTCCTTCACATGCTCCGTGTTGACAGTCTCGGTTCCCCTCTGAGGTCTCCTAAGGAAAAGAGGGATTTCCATATTCGAGGGGATTAACAGTGCTCCCCTTCCTCCTCCATTTGCTTTCACTGCATGTGCTATTCCTGTGTGCCCAGTTAAGTGGATTTATGGGTAAAACCATCTTAAATGATGGGCATATTTACTAGATCAGAGAGATGTCAGGAGCTATGAACATCTGTTGTGGATCCACTAGATATGCTCCTACTAATGAACTTAAAAGAATTGCCAAATATAATTTCTTGTTGAAAATAGTATACTTCAATTCTATTTACCTTTGTGGTGGTGATAAGTAGCTGTCAGTACTCTGGTACCATGCAAAATACTTTCGAAAACATAAACAATTTGTTGATCTCTTTAAAGTAATGAAAGTAAGAACTTGTTCAATGAATTCATGCTATGGAAATAATCTTCAAAATTGGATATTTGGAAATTATTTCATCTGTTTGTGATGTTCTTACCATAGATCATTTAAGTATGTCACTTACTAAAAACTCTCAGCATACCTAAAACTTAGGGAAATAATATTCTAATTTAGCTAATAACCCCCCCAGAAGAAGAAAGTAAGGTTAGAATTTATTTTTCAGAATATTGAAATACAGCATCTCACAATTAGAGTATCAGTTACAAAAACTGACTTTCACAAAGCATGTAATGAAGATTTTCAAGAGGTAAAGAAGCATATTCAATCACATTTCTACTATGAAAAAATATATTTTTAGGAAGAGCAAAAAATACTATTATAAGTAAACTACTATAAAAATTAATTTAAATATAACTTATTTCATTTTTATTTCAATTTTGTTGTATATGTATTTTGAATTTTCTAATACAAAAAAGATGAGTATAAAATGATATGTGCATATGTTGTGTAAATAAATATATACATAGCAAGGCTGCAATTGCCCCTATTTTTCATAAGCAAAAGGAAAATCTAAAGAAGTTGAAAGACCCCTGGTCTATGCCAGTGGCTCTTGAAAATTGATACAGGTGATTCTGATGCTTGGCTAGGATGAGAATCTTGAGGCTGGTCCCAACACAGTTGGGGAATGCAGTTCTGGGAAGACACAGAACATAATCTTACCCTTAGGATAAAGGAGTTCTCCTCAACTCCGCTAGTGAAGTAAATGTTTTTAATACCTTCTGGGTTCTGAATTTCACTGAGAAGCATACATATTCCATCCCAGTTCTCGAGATGTGTTCTTGTAATATAGACTCATTATATACTTTCTGTAGATGGTTTTGGTGTTTAAAATACATCCTTTAAGTATTCATTTATTAGAATGCTATGCATTTTGCAATTTTACAGCTTGTGGTGACTCTAGAGATCGTATAATTTTACTCACATTTTCTCCAGAGGCCTGATACAAGGGTGAAGTGAAATACCCAGAGTCATCCAGAATTCAGTAGCAGAGCCAATACCTATTTCCCTGGATCCTGTTCCCCATCTGGAGCCATCTGTCTTCACTCTCGTTGGCCTTAGTCTCCTTGCAGATTCCAGTGCAAAATGTCCTCATTATTCCCACACTCGCTACTTCCTTCAGTCCTGAATGACCACAGGAGAGTTAAAATGAACTCTTTGGTCATGTGTAATGCGTTTCAGTTTGATTATCCTTACAACAATAGTGTTTACTTCTTATTTCTTCATGGATAGAACATCAGGCTTGAAAATTGATATATTATTAATTAGTTTGCCAATTCTGGCCTCCAGGTTCCCAAAGAGTAATACCCAGTCAGATTGATGGGGGGAAATATAAAATAATACTAATAATTACTTACAGTCCTATTCCGAAATTGACCTTTGAGTTTTTTCTTTAATGATGTAGCTACAGTGGCTTCCACCCATTTGAAACATAATAAGACAAAAATAATAAAATGAAAAATAAAATTTGAACTAGAGTAAACCTGCTGGTTCACAGAGTTGAGAGTGAATGTGAATTAGAAGGGAGATGAGGGGGAGAGATAGAGATGGAGTGTTAGAACATGAACATATGAGAATCACTTAGTTGAAAGAAGAAAGTCATCTTGAACAACTTTTCTTCTTGAGATTAAAATGTATATGTCTACTACAATGATCATTGTATTTCATTGTTATAGCATACGTGTATTAGTGAAGTTGACCAGCTGCTATAACAAATGAAATCCTGTGTTTCTACTGCTTACCATAGTAGATGGCTTTCACACAAATGAAAATCCATTGTAATTTGGAGTGGGGTGTCTCAAAGTCACATAGTTCTTCAGGCTTCTGCCAACTCTGTTAACATCAGCTTCAGCCTTCCATGGTTTTCGGCACATTGATATCCCCAATAGAATGAGACAATAGCATAGCATGGAAGTTCATGCATGGGAGGGTTTTATGGCCAGGCCTGCAGGTGGCCTGTATCACTTTACATTCCAGTGGCTAGAACTCACTCCATGGCTACACCTTATCATATGAGCCTTTGGAAAATGTAGTTGATCTGTGTGCCCAGAAAGAAGGGGGAATAATCTTGGTGAGCAGCCAGTAGCTCTCTTGAAAATGGAAATGTTCTGGTTCCTTTATTTCTTAGGTTCACGGAGATCTCTAAGGGAAAAGCTAAAAATCACAGTGGAAAGCTTATGACCTTCGTCTCAAACAATGTTATTTTTGTCAGCAGTATCAGAAAAAATACATCTCTCAGAGATAGACCCCCAACTGTGTTCAGCAGACTACTGTATAAATCCAATATGAGTCTTTCTTAATCTGCAGTAAGCCCTAGAACAGCCACACGAGACTGACATCGTTTCTCATGACAGCTGCCTCTTCTTGGTCATGAACGGTTAGGGTCTGAATGTTTTTGTGTTTCCCTAAAATTTGTATGTTGAATCTTAACCTTTCCCCCACCTCAGAGGATGCTCCGTGTACATGTTTTCAGGTGGGGCCTTTGGGAGTGATTATAATTGCCATTAGTGCCTTTGTAAAAGAGACCCCGTTCCTCCACATGGGGACACAGCAAGAAGGTACCATCTCTGAAACAAGGAACCATCCCTTACCAGACAGCAAGTCTGCTGGCATCTTACATTAGACTTCTTGACCTCCAAAATTGTGAGAAATAAGTTTCTTCTGTTTATAAGCCAGCCAGTCTATGGGTTTTTTTAAATAGTATCCAAACAAACTAAGACACAGACCTATGTGGGAGGTCATGTCATTATCAGATCACTTACAGTGAGGAAAAAAGCAAGCTATTTAACTCCTTATGACCAGCATGCTATAGTTGACCTATGTGGAAAACTGAATCAGAATTGCAAAACTCCTCAGAGTATCCAGCATCAGGTAGATGTGCATGGGAAGACATATTTAGTGAAGGCAGACTATGAGAGCATAACATACCTACTTCACAGTAAGGGTAGTCTTACTGTGGTCCTGGAGATTACATAGTCCATTAAGCACTAACTCACACTGCCTTTCCCACTGGCTCTGCCCATATGTGCCTCTTTGACTGGCTTTAACAGCTTTTCTTTGCTTCCTTGGCAAATGCCTTTTGATTGACATCTTTCTTTAGATATGTGTTTAACATATACGGAATATAGTCAAGTCTTGCTTGCCTGAAAGTGACCTAGTTTCTCAAGGAAAGCTTTGTTTGCCTCTACTCAGAAGCACTTTGTTTTAGTTTTATAGTTTGACTCTCCCTCAGTTCTTGGGTATACCTCATATTTCCTCCTTAATATTATCATTATTATTATTATTGAGATAAGAGTCCCACTGTGTCACCCTTGGTAGAGTGCTCTGGTGTCACAGCTCATAGCACCTCAAACTCTTGAGCTTAAGGTATTCTCTTGCCTCAGCCTCCTGAGTAGCTGGGACTATAGGCAACTGACACAATACCTTTTTTTGTTGTTGTTGCAGTTGTCATTGTTGTTTAGCAAGCCCAAGCTGGCCTCAAACCCTCCAGCCTCAGTGTATGTAGCCAGTGCCCTAACCACTGAGCTACTGGCACCACCCCTTCCCTCCTAATTATTAATAAACTTGATTTCTAAAGAGACAAATTGGAAATAATTGTTCCCTCCCTTAACCTTTTGAAAGATACTGACACTTTAACATCTTTTTCCTGCATGGCTGCTTCAGTAAATCCTGAGTTCAGTTTTCATGTTTCTCTCTGCACTCTGACATTCTTAGTGTTTTTCACAGCCCCTTCAACTTTATCCTCTATACTGTTCACTGAAAATGTGTTGCGGAGATATGAATTGATGAACTTAAAAGCTCTGTTTCACAGAAATGTCAGCCCTAGGTCTGCCCATCATGTTAGAAATTGTGATTGTTAGTGATCTGATTCTTTCCAGCCTGTCTTTGAGGTTCTTGTTACAGTATACAAGTGCCTTATTTATCACTTCTCTCTTGTTCCTATAACAATAAAAATAGAGTATTTCAAATTTATTCTACTTAAAGTAGATATTGTGTGGTGCCTGCATGGTTTGAGGAACAGCAACATGTGGGAAAATTTGAAGAAGGCACTAAAATGACAGCAATAGTTTAAGTTATTTTACCCAGGAAAGAGGTAAAACTTCTTTCTGGCTTCTTCTTCTCAGCCAGAACCCGTGGTTCTCAACCTTCCTAATGCTGCAATGTTTTTTTTGTTGTTGAAAAGGGGTCGCAACCCACAGATTGAGAACCGCTGATCTGGAGACTCTAGCTAGATTTTCTCCTACAGATTGCAACTATTATATATTGCACTTACAAGAGGAACCTCTGACAAGATTGTCAGCTATGAATTTGAAATCTACTACTTAATTAATTCATAACATCTTATTTGAGCTCTCTTATTTGAACGTCCTTGAATTTGAGTTCTAGAAACTAACCACTATATAGGAGACAGTATTTGGAATAGTATTGAATAAAATTTAGGACCTACACATTCAATAGGAATTGACCTGGTTAAAACAAGGGAGGAGAGATTTCAGTGCCATACCAGTAACACAGTTTGGTGCCCTAAAAGATTTCATTGCAGGATTTAATGTGTGTGTGTGTGTGTATATATATGTATGTATATTTTTCATTAAACTATCATTTTCTACCAACTGTTCCTTTTGGTGTGGGAAAACAAAGTGGCATAGAGATAATATGAGCATTCTATTTCCTCCTTCTCTTCATTGTTTCCTTCTTTCTTTTCCCTCTTTTTTACAATACAAATTAATTAGAAGCTTCTTGAAAAACAGAAAATGTAGCATATAATTTCAAGGAACATTTAAGAAAGACTATCTGTAGGGCTTAGTGAATAATTACCTGTAGGCTGTAAACATTTAGTTACATTTTCCAGGTATTTAACTATTGATTGAGTTGGTGAGAAAATGTGCAGATGAGCGAGTTTGCTCTAGATAGAAGAAGAAGGTTGGATAATGCCTTGATTCTGAGAGGTTGAGGAATATCCAGGCAGATATAGTAAGAAGGCAACTGGAAAGGTATGTCTAAATCCCAAAGGAGGAATCTGGACCAGAATTACAGACTTGAAAGTCTCAGAACTTAAATATTTATTGTAGCTGGGGAATGTAAGTGGTCTCCAGGAATGATATATTGAAGAAAGGAGAAGAGAGCGGTAGGGAAGTCATAGGAAATAACAATATCAACGAAATGATAGGATCAAGAGGAAGGAACATATGGAGAAGACTTAGAAAAACCCTGAGAAGATAGAATTAGAATTCCCTAAAGGTAGATAATTCCAAGAACATGGAAATGGTAAGTGACAAATGTTGTAGAGAGATCAACTATGATTAAAAATAGACAACCCTCAGAATGGGAAAAGATATTTGCTGGTTATGCTTACGACAAAGGCCTTATAACCAGAATCCACAGAGAACTCAAGCGTAGTAGCAAGAAGAGAACAAGTGATCCCATCACAGGGTGGGCAAGAGACTTAAAGAGAAACTTCTCTGAAGAAGACAGATGCATGGCCTACAGACATATGAAAAAATGCTCACCATCCTTAATCATCAGAGAAATGCAAATCAAAACCACTCTG
>CAUYQV010062787.1:0-41170 GCA_963574575.1 Galagoides demidoff
CATACACCTAAGGTGATGGGTTCGAATCCCCAGCTCAGGCCCGCCAAACAACAATGATGGCTGCAACCAAAAAAAAAAAAATGGCCGGGCGTTGTGGCGGGCGCCTGTGGTCCCAGCTACTTGGGAGGTGGAGGCAGGAGATTCGCTTGAGCCCAGGAGTTGGAGGTTGCTATGAGCTGTGATGCCATGGCACTCTAGCCAGGGGGATAGCTTGAGTCTCTGTCTCAAAAAAAAAAAAAAAGACTTCGAATTTATATTTTAATGGATATTACACATGGTTTCCCCTATTTTTTAAAAAGTAAACTTTATGGCAGCACCTATAGCTCAAGCGGCTAGGGCGCCAGCCACATATACTGGAGCTGGCAGGTTCGAATCCAGCCCAGGCCTGCCAAACAACAATAACAACTATAACCAAAAAATAGCCAGGCGTTGTGGTGGGTATCTGTAGTCCCAGCTACTTGGGAGGCTGAGGCAAGAGAATCACTTAAGCCCAAGAGTTTGAGGTTGCTGTGAGTTGTAACGCTGCGGCACTCTACCCAGGGTGACGTCTTGAGACTCTGTCTCTAAATAAATAATAATAAATAAATAAATGTAAACTTTAAATGGAAGCATAAATTAAAGAGAAAGGAACATGTTGTAAATGGCTCTTGATTTAAATTCTTTTCATATCCTGTATGGGATCCTCCCATTAAGAGGAGGGGTTTATTTCCCCTTCTCTTGAATCACTGCTGGCTCTGGAGCTGGCTTTGACCAATAGGACATAGCAAAAATGATGTTCTGGGACTTCTATGTCTATTTCTTAAGGGGATTGGCAGCTTCTATTTCTGCTTATTGGAACCCACCTATCATGTTCCAAGAATCCCAAGCCACAGTTGAGAGGCCATGTGGAGGAGACCCAAGCTGCCCTGGTGTGTTGCTCTAGCTGAAACTCCCAGCCAATTACCTCAACTACCAGCCATCTTCATACTCCCTCTTGAACATTTCAGCCTGATGGAGTCTTCAATTCTGGCTGTCATCTTGTGAAGCCAAAGAATAATTCCACTGATCCCAGCCAATCAAAGACTTGTGAAATATAATTATATAGCCTTTTTAAAATTACCATAGTTATCATTTTTAACTGTACAATTCAGTGTTGTTAAATGTATTCACACTGTTGTGTAACCATTGCTACCATCCATCTCCAGGACTTTCTCAGAAAACTGAAACTCTGCACCCTTTAAATAATAACTCTCCATTCCTGCTCTCACGGACTTTTACCATCCTTTGTCTCTATGTACTTGACTACTCCAGGTACCTCGTTTAAGTGAAATTATGCAGTATTTTTCTTTTTGTGACTGGCTTATTTAACTTAGCATACTGTCCTCAGGGCTCAAATGTTATAGCGTGGGTCAGAATTTCCTAATAATAATACAATTATATTATATGTAGGTGTCACATTTTATTTATTCATTCCTGCCTTGATGGACACTCAGGTTACTTCTACCATTTGGCTATGCTGAATAATGCTGCAGTGAATGTGGAGGTGCAAATGTGATGTCCTTCAAGGCTCTGCTCTTAATTCTTTTGAGTATGTACCAAGAAGTGGAATTGTTGGATCATACTGTAATTCAATTTTGAATTTTTTGAGAAACTGCTGTGCTGTTTTCCACAGTGGCTGCATCATTTTGCATTCCAATCAGCAGTGTACAAGAAAGAATTCCAATTTTGCCACACACTCCCCAACACTTGCTATTCTATTTTTTTTCATAGGAGCCATTCTAATGAATGGGAGGTATATCTCCTGGTGGTTCATCCTTGGAGGAGGGGGTGCCCCTTCTCTTGAAGGTTTATTCTTCCATATCTGCTCACCTCACCCAGGACCTCTGTGACAGGAAGAAACATCCACATCCTAAACCCCAAAACTTGTGAAATATATTTCATTACCTGGCAAAGGGAAATTAAGGTTGCAGATGGGATTTTTCTTCATTTCTAAATATTATTCATTTAATTTCTTCATACAAGAATGTAGTGATATAAGACACCCCTTTTAAATCTTATTTTTAATAACAATTTCTCTAATCATTTCATATTAAATGTAATATATCTTTCATAGATTCTGTTTAATTATAAAGGGGTGTGGGACTGTGGTTTGTGTCTCTGGTATTTGTTTCTAAATAGCTGATCTTGAGATGATTCTGTATTATCCATGTTGGCCCAATGTGATCACAAAGATCCTTAAAAGTAGAAAAAGAAGGGCAGGGAAGTAGCCAGAGTGATGGGACCTGAGAAAGAGCCTGGAATAAGAGCGCCTGGAAGCCGAAAAGGGCACAGAGAGCATCCCCTCAGGGCCCGGGAGGAGGAGCCCTGCCCAACACTTTGGGTTTAGCCCAGTGACATCCATCCTCAGACTTTGGATTTCTAGAGCCGTAAGATAATAATCGCGTGCTGGTTTGGGAGACAATATTGTAATTTCTTGTTACAGCTGCGTAAGAAACGAGCATGGCCTCCCTGCGTCCTCCACCTTCTCCCCCTATTATCCTTATTATCCTGCTGCCTCCTGTCCGCTTCACGGAGATGCGGAGCCTCCCCCACCAAACTGAAAACAGAGGGGGCAGGGGGGCACAACCGCAAATCACCCTTCTTCTTCCCCACAAGATTCCTGAGAAAAACCACCATGACTGTGCTGTCACGAGTGGGACACAGCCAGGGCCGCCCATGCTCGTGCAGGGTCTCATTTTCTTCCCGCGCCACCGCTCGCGAAGATGCCACAGCTTCCTTCTACTCAGCGCTTTCTGGAACCTCTGCGCGAGTTTGTCCTGCCCCCACGCTGAAATGCGGCGAATCTGATGTTCTGTTTGGTTAAAAAATACATCTCAGCGGGTGGCGCCTGTCGCTCAGTGAGTAGGGCGCCGGTCCCATATACTGAGGATGGCGGGTTCGAACCCGGCCCGCCGGACTGCAACAACAACAACAACAACAAAAATAGCCACACGTTGTGGCGGGTGCCTGTAGTCTCAGCTACTTGGGAGGCTGAGGCAAGAGAACCGCCTAAGCCCAATAGCTGGAGGTTGCTGTGAGCTGTGACACTACGCACTCTACTGAGGGCGACAAAGTGAGACTGTCTCTAAAAAAAAAAATACATCTCAGCTGGGAAACAACTAATGTGCTCCACTCACCGCTGAAACCGCCTCACGCGGTCCCCACTGTGCTGCTCTGACTGCCCTCCCGTGCTTGCTTTTCTCGTCCTCAAGGTGAGGAGCTTGCAAAGTCATTTCCAACCTACTCTTCTGGGATCCTTGGGTGCCCCCGCAGCGTCGGGAGCGCACCTTTCCAGCTCCGCTCCTTCAGCCGGAGCCAGTTCCAAGTTCATTAAATCATTACTGGATTATCCGCTCAGCTCTCTTTTGATGACAGGGCCCCGCCCTGAAAAAAATAGTTTTGAAAGTCTCCAGGGTTGTTAACCTACGACTGGGGGGCAGCTTGTGCCGCGGTGCACATCGGACTGTGTGGGGAGGCCGCCTAGAGCCAAGCCCCAGGCCTGATGCCATTTGCTTGCTGTGTGGTCTCAAACGGATTACTTCACTTCTCTGTGCTTTCTTTGTTGTTGTTGTTGTTGTTTGTTTTTGTCTGCAACATGCAGGACTAGCATGGCCCCTCTGGTGAGGTTGTAATGATTATAGGAGATTAGCATGTGCTTACAGAAAACCGTGCATCTGTATTCCTGCAAATCTCTGAACCTTGGTTTCTGAGAACTGACGGGGGTCACCCCTCATGGCCACAAAACAACAGCACCACAAACATCAGTGTGAAGCCATGGAGATGGCCAGAACCCCCGGGGGGTGCTCTTTGTCCCACTGGCAAGTGTGTTCCACAGAAGCGTTGCTAACGGGGGTGGATGAGATTTTAGAAGCTGCCCCTTCCCAAAGCCTGCACATCCTCTGTGACATTCCCAACTGAGTCCTATCCTAGCTACATTCCACTCTCCACAGTGGGTGTCCGCCAGGGACTGTCTGTCCAGGGGACGCTGGCCAATATCTGGAGAAATTTTGGTCCTCAGGGCTTGGGAGGATGCTCCTGCCGTCTGATGAGCAGAGGGCAGAGATTCTGCTGAGCCTCCAGCAGAGAGTCCCCAACCCCATAGTCTCTGGCACAGAGAGCCAAGAAGCCCTGACTTGGGGCCTTTTCTGTAGGTTGACCAGATTTTAACATTTGTAAAGCGGGGCAACCTGGCCGGGGCGGGGCAGGGGATGGGGCAGGGCAGGGCCTGACAACAATGCAAACTTTGATGAGCAGTTCTCGATAATCACTTCTCAACAATTATTTGTTATTATTACAGTTTAACATTATAGAATTAACAAAAATAATATAAAATTCATATCCTGGAGAAATAGCCACATGGCAGCCGAAAACCGTATATTCCCTTCCTGTTCTCCCGCCCGTTCGTGCATTCTTTCCAAAAATCGGGAATTTTTTAAAACGCCGCAGGACACGGGACAAATTTTCAAAAAGCAGGACTGTCCCGCCAAAAGTGGGATGTCTGTTCACCCTACTTTTCTGGCACCTCTGACTGAATCACATCAAGGAAACTCAGCAGGATTGTGCCAGGGAGGGGCCACCTCAGAGAGAGCTACTGGGCCAAAGCTGAAAGTCCTTCTTTTGCTTTTCTGCACTCTGTTTTTTTGCGGTGTCCATGTAGGGTTGAAACAGAGGCCGCCATTTATCAAGCCTTGGCTGGACCCTGTGTGAAGTGCTCCCATGAAGCCCTTAACTAAACCCTCACACGGACCTGAAGAGTCTGGCATGATTAGCCCCATTCAGCAGAGACCACACTGAGGGTCTCTGGAGGCTGAGGAAGGTGAACTCAAATAGCACAGTGATGGTGGGGTGGGGGGGATGGCAACCCCATGGTTCTCACCCACAGCCCCATCTGCTTGGTGGGACTTCTGCTGGCTATCCCAGGATCCAAACAACAAAATCATACTTTCTGTTCTGTGGCACTTGTCTGTTTATTTGCTATTTCCCCCATGCATGACTGGTGGGAACACACCTACATGCACTCTTTTGAGAATAGTTTGTTACCATCTCCTGAACCAGCAATTCCACTTCTTGGGGTTTGTGTGGCAGAAACACTGACACAGGGAAATCAAGGTGCAGCCCTGAAATGCTCCTCACCTTGTTGTTGGTAGTGAAATGCTGAGCGAGCCTCAGGCCTGTCCATAGGAGACAACTTAATTGTGGGACACTTCACAGTAGGGTATTATAAAACCATTGAGGGGAGGGGCAGCCCTGAGTTCAGCTATGAAATAATAAACATAAAAGCAAAAAGCGGCCAGGTGTGGTGGCTCACACCTATAATCCTAGCACTCTGGGAGGCTGAGGTGGGTGGATTACCTGAGCTCAGAGGTTCGAGACCAATCTGAGCCAGAGTGAGACCCCATCTCTAAAAAAGAGCTGGGCATTTTGGAAGATGCCTGCAGTCCCAGCTATTCATGAAGCTGAAGCAGGAGAATTGCTTGAGTCCAAGAGTTTGAGGTTGCTGTGAGCTATTATGCCACAGCACTGTACCAAGGGTGACAAAGTGAGACTCTGTTTCTAAAAAAGAAAAGAAAAGAAAAAGTGTCCAGTATCCATGGTTGATGTGATGTGAAAACATGTCCAGGGCACCACTGACACATGCCCAGAAAATGGATAAGTTTGGTCTCTCTTGGGGAGCACTCAGACAGAGAAATGACTTGGATTTTTAAAACTGTACGTGAACTGCCTGTTCACAGAAACAGTAAAATTGTGTCAGTGGGTTTCTAGATGTGATCTCAATGGATTCCCAAATGTTTAAGGCATGCCCTGTTAATGTTCCCATTTCACAGAAGAGGAAATTGAGATTCAGAGGGAGCAGCAGAACCAGATCCCAACCCTTACTTGAGTTTTCAGTCCTTTGTGCTGATAATCAGCGTTTAGACATCACTTCCTGGGAGCCAGATACAGGTGTAAGAGCTTTTCATACAACCCACTTAAATCCTCCTGACCACCCCACAGGGAGGGTACGACTTTATCATCCCTGTTTCACAGATAGAAAAACTGAGGTTCAGAAAAGTTAAAGGCTTTGCTCAAGTTCTCACAGCTAGTAAATGGCAGGGCTGGGATCCAGGCCCAGTTGACTACCACTGTAACCTGAAGTTTGAACAACTGATCTCCCTGGTGTGAGATGGAAGCCACTTGGAAATTCAGAACGGCCCAACTTACCTGGCTACTGACTGCTGTCGTTCAGTAGCAGGTGAAACCGAACCTCTTCATGAAGCCAGGCTGAGCTGATGGAAGGCTAAGAGGTGTGATAAAAAAAAAAAAAAAAGCCAGGCCCTTTCCTGCTCTGGGACAAATTCCCACATTACAGCTGTGGCAATTAAAGTGCTGGGGATGGACCAGAGCTGATGAATTCTCTGAGGTTTGCTCTGAGCCACAGCATCTGCTCTTGACTGTTTCTGTCTCATCTTCTTGGGAATTTTCCCAGCCTTACCTCTGGGGACTTTCTGTCCTATGTTGGCCGTAACCTCTGAGAACAAGACTTTGACAAGCTGTGGATCAGCTTTGCCCTGCCCATCCCCACCCTCCCACACAAACTACACTCTTGCTAGACTGTTCTGGTGACATTAAACACCATCATAATGTTATTGAAAATTATTAATATTAGTATTTTTCTTCAACATGGGTTTTCTGCTTAACAACATGTCTCGGAGATATTTCTGTTGAATAAATAGGGATCATACACAAAAATACATTTTTTTGCTCCAGGAAGTCAAACTATGGATGAAAAGTTAAGGTCCCATTCTCACACTGATAGACTGTTAGAGTGTTTTCAACTTTTTTTCAACAAGCATACTGGTCCTGCAGTTGGTGTCCTTGTACCTCTCTAGGGCATTTTATTTTAGCTTTCAGAAAAGTTTTAATGAATTTCTTCATGTAAGCTTGGCATAATTTTTAATTTTTCTCTTTAGCTTGGATTTTAGTGGCTCTTGTGAATGGGATTCAATTTTTCATGACATTTTCTGAATGACCGTTGCTGGTATTCACACAAACAATTGATTTTTGTGCGTGTATGTGTGTATATATATATATACATATATATATATATATATTTTTTTTTTTTTTTTTTTTTAGACAGAGTCTCACTATGTCACCCTCAGTGGAGTGCTGTAGCATCACAGCTCACAGCAACCTCAAACTCTTGGGCTTAAGCAATTCTCTTGCTTCAGCCTCCCTAGTAGCTGGGACTACAGGCACCTGCCACAACACCAAGCTATTTTTTGGTTGTAGGTGTCATTGATGTTTGGCAGGCCCCAGCTGGGTTCAAACCCACCAGCTCTGGTGTATGTGGCTGGCACCCCAGCTGTTGAGCTACAGGCACTGAGCCTGATCTTTGCATTTTAATGTTGTATCTATCCATAAAGCAAACTGTACTCTATTCATATATATAAACAGAATAGGTTCCATGAAAGTGAAACTGCTAAATCAAAATTTTAATTCTGAAGAAGTATGCAAACTCAGTATAACTGTGTATAAGAGTTTTTTAGGTTTTTTTTTTTTTTTTTGTCCATCTGGCCAATAGGAGGATATATCAGTCTTTTAAACTTACATCCTTCTGATGGCTCAAATTATCTCATTTTTGTTTTCTTTTCCATGGTTTCTAGAGATGCTATATTTTTTATGTGTTTGACCATTTGTATTTATTCTTTTGGGAAAGTCCTGTACATACGCTTTTAAAACATTTTCTACTGGGCCTTTCGATTTTTCATATTGATTTGCAGGAAAGTTTCTTATATATTATGGATGTTAAGCCATTTCATGAATTTTTTCCCTGTAGGTATTCTCCTGGAGCTCTGGTTTCCTCCTACATTCCAAAGACGTGTGCTAATTGGTATGTCTATGTAGGCCCGCTATAAGGGGGTGAGGATGTGTGTGTGAATGTGCCCTGCAATGAGATGACGGCTTGTCCGGGGCTGGTCTCTGCCTTATGCCCTAAGCTGGTGGGGTGGGCTCCAGCCACCTGAGACTCTGAACTACAATAACTGGGTAAATCATTATTAATCTTTCTTAAAGGGAGGTAAAGCTCACACATATTTCAATGTTTAACATTAGAAGTATTTGGGTCTTTATTTAGAAGTTCGATAATGTTTTGGGGATCAGAAATATGCTGTAGAAACTTAACTCTTATTTATGTCAGTTAGCCTAGGGTAAAATTGGTTTCATTAGAGATATATCTTTTTTTTTTTAGAGACATAGTATCACGTCTCACGTTATCACCCTCAGTAGAGTGCCATAGCGTCACATCTCACAGCAACCTCCAACTCCTGGGGCTTAGGTGATTCTCTTGCCTCAGCTTCCCAAGGAGCTGGGACTACAGGCTCCCACCACAATGCCTGGCTATTTTTTGTTGCAGTTTGGCCGGGGCCAGGATTGAACCCACCACCTTTGGTATTTGGGGCCAGCGCCCTACCCACTGAGCCACAGGCACCACCCTAGACATTGGTTTTGTTTGAAGTTGCAGTTCCCAAGAACCTAGAGATGACATTAAGAGAGGACTTAATGTGTAGGTGCATGTATTTTTGGTCCTCATAAGAATTCTATGAAGTAGGTCCAAAAATAACCCCATTTTACAAATGAGGAAACTGAGGCACAGATAAATTTTTGCCCAAGGCCACAGAGCTAGTAGTACATGTGGAAGCTGGGATTCGATTCCAGTCCCAAGACTCCATAACTTTAACCACCATGGTGGTAGTGGTGAATTTTAGGCTTCAAGCTGGGTGGACAGAGATGCCATTTATTTGAGCTGGGGAAAAAGTGTAGGAGGACCAGATTTGAGCACATAAAGTTGTGGTCTTGTTTTTTTACTGGGTTAACTGTGAGATGTCTGTTCGACATCAAATTGGAGAGGCTGAGTAGGAGAGGGAGACACAGGTTTGGTAGTTGGGGAAATCCTCATTAGGGTTCTAGATTTGGGGGAGTCATCAGCCATTAGTATCAAATCGGGTGATTCTTTCCACTCAGGAATCCTGCAGCTAGAAAGCATGTGCCTTCAGCACCACTCCTTGAGGTGCAAGTTAAAGTTCAGATCCACAGAGAGATGAGGCAGCTTGATGGAGAACACAACACAAATGAAATGTTGCTGGTTGCAACAGCTACAAATGACCCCCATCTGTGGTCCCTGGTGTCTGGTGAAATTCCACTCACCTGCTAACAGAAGTTGGCAATTCCAGGAGTCCCAGATCACAACACAGCAAACCATTTTTCTAAGGCTAAGAAAAACTCCATTAAGTTGAAACTCTTGGTGGCTCCCCAAGGAGGAGACCTCTGCCAACTCACTCAGGGCCCCAGAGAATGCCCCCAAGGGTCTCTTGGTGGGGAAGATCAGGTGGAAGCTGAGGATGCACTAATTGCCCTCTGTCTGGCCTCCCTGAGCCTTTAGGGCCCATGGTCTCTGAGCTTGTTAGGGTCAGGCAAGCCCAAACTGGCCTGGGAATTTCAAATAAAGTTTGCAACTTGTTGAACTCATTACAGAAGCAGCTGCTGATCTTGCTGGCACCTCCTTCCCAGGGGCTCTATCACTATTTGAGAAAAACACATCCCAGAATTGTCAGAGAGGACAAGATGCTTCATTGTGGTTTAGTGTGGCCACTGCTTGGCCATGGGTATTTAGGCTCTGTGAGAAGTTGTTTCCTCTTTAGTGAAATGTGCACATGGCGGAGGCCAGGTCTTCAGGTGGTTCCCTCTTTGTATCTTCAGTGCATGGAATGGTGCCCAACACACGGCACACACTCAGCAAGAATTTGCCGAATGACTAGATGGATGGCTGCAATGATTTTATTGATTGTGTTACAGCAGTGGTTCCCAAATGGGGTGACTTTGTTCCCCAGCAAGCACTTGGCAATGTCTGAACGTCTTTAGTTGCTGGAGCTGGAAAAGGAGGTGTCACCGGCACCTAGTGTGTTGAAGCCACTAGGGGTGCTGCTCCACATCCTGCAGTGCACAGCATGGCTCACAGGGAAAGAATGACTCAGCCCCAACATGTCAGTGGTGACAACGTTGAGAAACTCTGATTTACTGGTTGACAGTCTTCTTCCATCCACAGGAGTATAAGATCCACAAGAACAGAGATTTTTTTTTTTTTTGGTCTTACTTGCTTGCTGCTGTCTCCAACAACTAGAACCTTATTTGATGCAGTAGGTGCTCCATAAATAGATAATGAATGCAGCATTGCTTTCAATAGTCAAGATCTGTAATCACCCCACGGTGTCTATAGTGAATGGAAAGATAATGTGGCAGATACGCAGTGGGAAACTACTCAGCTTCAAAAAAAAAAAGAAGAATGCTGTCATTTTCTACAACATAAATGAGCCTGGAGGACATTATGCTAAGTGGGATAAGCCAGGCATTTCTCATTCACATGTGGAATTTGAAAACAATTCAAAGTATAGAAGCAGAGAGTAGAATGGAGGTTACCAGGGGCTGGGATGGGATGGGGAGACGTCAGTCAATGGACAGAAGGAAGAATAAATGAAAAATATTTAGGGTGGTACATATGTTTTTTTTTTTTTTTTTTTTTGCAGTTTTTGGCTGGGGCTGAGTTTGAACCCACCACCTCCAGCATATGGGGCCAGCGCCCTACTCCTTTGAGCCACAGGCACTGCCCGGTGGTACATATGTTAATTAACTTCAGTCATTCATTCTATACTGTATGTAGGTAACTGCGAAAGCATTGAGATAGGCTGTATTATGGTGGGTTGTTTCAATTCCAAGAAACACAGTTGACAGTCTTTTTTTTTTTCTTAGAGAAAGAGTCTCACTTTATCACCCTTGCCATGGCGTCACAGCTCACAGCAACCTCCAACTCCTGGGCTTGGGCAATTCTCTTGCCTCAGTCTCCCAAGTAGCTGGGACTACAGGCGCCCACAATACCCGGCTATTTTTTGTTGTTGTTGCAGTTTGGCTGGGGCCGGGTTCAAACCCACCACCCTCAGTATATGGGGCCAGCACCCTACCCATTGAGACACAGGCACCACCCAAGAGTGTTCTTTTCTGATTTACCCCTGCAAGCTTCAATTTCCTCAACTTATTGGTGCTGTTGGCAGGGTTTCATTTGTTTCCTTCCACGAGGATTTTATGATTCTTGATTTTCGTGCATTCCATCTGGCTATGGTGGCGGAATCTCTACTCAGCAGCTCTCTTCATCTATTGCTGCCTCAGCTGTCTCCCATCCATGGACCTCAACAAGGTGCTGTCAGTGGTCTACCTAGTGGCTATACTTATGTTCAACCTCATCATCACTGTCTATGGAATAGGGGAGAGCAGGTGGTGCACTGGGAGGAACCCCACTGGCCTTGAGCCTGGTCTGGGAAACCCAGACCTCTGGCCTCCTGTCATCATAAACAACCTCCAAAAGTAAACAAAAAACTGGATAAAAACGTTTTGCCACCTGATGAGCTCACTCCAGTCAGTAACTAAATCCGAATTATCCAAGAGAAAAATAAGTAAAGTCCATGAGAAAATATGTATTCTAAGATGAACAGTGTCTGGGAACCCACATGGAAAGAAGTTTACTTGCAAACCAAGGAAAGCACATTTAACAATCCCATCATTTGTAAATTGTGATGGGATTGTTAGTCATAGATGACTGATAAAAACACTTACCAGATGAGTCTGTATGTTCCGACAGGTACAGATTAAAAATATGTACAAACATATCCATCCATTGTTGGAAGTAAAAAAAAACTCAACCTAAATGTCCATGATAATGGGTGGATTAAATATATCATATTGTATTCATTAAGAGATATATCTTCAACTATTAAAAAAAATAGATTTGTAGGCTTGGCACCCATAGCCAAAGGTGGCGGGTTTAAACCTGGCCAGAGCCAGCTAAACAATGACAACTACAACCAAAAATTAGCTGGGCATTGTGGCAGGTGCCTATAGTCCCAGCTACTTGGGAGGCTGAGGCAAGAGAATCACGTAAGTCCAAGAGTTTGAGGTTGCTGTGAGCAGTGATGTCACAGCATCTACCTAGGGCCACATTGTGAGACTCTGTCTCAAAATTTAAAAAAATATATAATAGATTTGTAGGTTTTGATATGGAAACACAACCAAGGTATATATAGGGTACAAAAAGTAGGTGTGCAATTTACTATGTTAAACTATTTTAACTTTCACATGAACTTTATGGCTACCCTTTGATATTAAAAATCAAGTAAACACAGTATGAATTTTTTCACTTGAAGAAATTGTCTTTACTTTTGCTTATCATCTTTTAATTTCTGCAATACAACCTTTTGTGCCTCTCCCTCTAATTTAAAATATTTGTGGTCCTTATAAGTATTATGCAGATGAGCACTGGATTCCTTTACTATTAATACTACAGATCACAAAGCAAGCAAATTTTTAGCATGAACAAGATAATATTGCAATTTCCAGTCCTCATTAAAAATTCTTTTCTTCCCTCAGCCTTCTCTTGGTCTTGACATGATGGGCTGTTAAGCAGACAGAATTAAAAAAAAATACTGTCAAACTATTCAACTGTTCACAAATCCCACTTCAAACACACACAGTGCACTGTTGTCAAAAACTAGTTAACACACTGGCAAACTCAACCCCATAAATTCTCACCAACCATCCTGATGTGGCCAGTCAGGTAGAAGTTGGAATTAAATCAGGAGTGTAGCAGCCATCAATTTAGCTTTTTAAATTTAATTTATTTTTGAGACATAGAGTCTCACTAAGCCACCCTTGGTAGAGTGCCATGACATCACAGCTAACAACAACCTCAAACTCTTAGGCTTAAGAGATTCTCTTGCCTCAGCCTCCCAAGTAGCTGGGACTACAGGCACCCACCACAATGCTCGGCTATTTTTTTGTTGCAGGTATCATTGTTTAGCTGGCCAGGGCTGGGTTCGAACCTGTCAGCCTCGGTATATGTGGCTGATGCTGTAACCACTGCCCTACAGGAGCCTAGCCCAATTTAGCTACTTGGCTCACTAATGTTCTAACTGTGCCAATCTCAGGGGATTATTCCATTGAAATTTATTTTATTCTTTCTTTGGTGGTTATAATATGTTCATTTTAAAAATAAAATAAACAGATAAAAGATAAACATAAATGTATAATTAAAAATAAAGGTATTTGTTCTGTAAATTTTGCATTTAGTCAAAAGGCTGCACTCAAAGACCTAGAAGGTCAGGTGCACCCTGAAGACCACAGACTCCCCACCCCTTTCTTACACTGTTTCAAAAATGAACTCAAATGAATCAATGACCTAAATGTAAATCTTACAAATATACTATAAAAGTCTTAGAGTAAAACATATGGAAAACAATTTTATGGCAGTAGATAAAGTAGATAGCTTTCTCTTGCTATCTTTGGAGAATTGATTCTAGGATACCCTGTGGATACAAAAATCTGCTGATGCTCATGTCCATTATATAAAAGGTATGGTATTGCGTATAACCTATACTCATCTTCCCATAGCTTTAGATCATCTCTAGAATGTAACAATACAATGTAAATGATATGTAAAGAGTTGTTTTACTATATTATTTAGAGAAGGACAAAGGAAAAAAGTCTGTACATGTTCAGTACAGACCCAAACATGTTTCTTTTCTTTTGTTTTCTCTCTTGATATATACCTGAACTATACAAATATTTTTCATCGGCTCGGTGCCAGCCACATACACCTAAGGTGGCGGGTTCAAATCCAGCCCCGGCCCACCAAACAATGATGGCTACAACCAAAAAAAATAGCCAGGTGTTGTGGTGGGCGCCTATGGTCCCAGCTACTTGAGAGGTTGAGGCAGGAGACTCACTTGAGCCCAGGAGTTGGGAGGTTGCTGTGAGCTGTGATGCAACAGCACTCTACCCAGGGGGACAGCTTGAGGCTCTATCTCAAAAAAAAAAAAACAAAAAAACCAAAATATTTTTCATCCATGGTTTGTTCAACCCATGGAGATTGAACCCACAGATAAAGAATCACCTATATATAAAAATTAAAAATTTCATCAAAGGACACAATCAACAGAGCAAAAAGACAACTTACAGATTAGAAGGTAATTTTTGAAAATCATGTATTTGTAAAGGGGTTAACATCCAGAATATAGAAAGAATTCCTATAACTAAACAAAAAGCAAACAATCCCATGAAAAAATTTTTTAAAAGAGACTTGAATATACTTCTCCAGATACACAAATGCCTAACATCACATGAAAAGCTGCTCACATCATTAATTATCAGCAAAATAAAAATGAAAAGCACAGTGAGATTCCATTTCACACACAATAAGATAGCTGCTATCAAAAACAAAAACAAAAATGAGAAAATGAACAATGTTGGCAGAGAAGTACACAGACTGGAACCCTTCTATACTGTTGGTAAGAATGTAAGATGGTAGAAACAGTTCCTCAAAAGGTTAAAAAGTGAAATACTATATGATCCAGCATCTCCTTTTCTAGGTAAGTACTCCAAAAGAATGGAAAGCAAAGTTTTCAATAGATATTTGTACACTTAATATTCACAGCAGCATTATTCCCAAAAGCTAAAAGGTGGAAGTAATCCTAGCACCCACTGACAGATGAATAAAGAAATGTGACATGTATATGTACAACAGAAAATTATTTCACCTAAAAATGGAAGCCAATTCTGATACACTTGAGATTATCCAAAGTAAAATAAGCTGATCTCAAAAACACAAATACCTATGAATCCACTTATATGAGGAACTAATCAGTGTTGAATTCAGATAAGCAGTACAGTAATGCAGTTTCGAAGTTGCCAGGAATAGTAACAAAGGAGGATGAGAAGTTGTCATTCAATGGCTATAGAGTTTCATTTTTGTAAGACAAGTTCTAGACATAAATTACATAAAAATATGAATTTACATAACATTAATGAAATACTCATTTAAAGTGGTCAATGGCAACGTTTCTCCATTGTGAAATCTCTGATATTCAATGTGGCTGGAGTTGTAACCACAGAACTCCCCACATTCAGGGAGCACATAGCCTCTCTTCACTGTGGGTTTTCTGGTGATGAACCAGGTGAGACTTTCTAATGAAGGCTTTCTGGCATTCACTACACTCATAAGGTCGTTCTCCACTGTGAATTTTCTGGTGCTCATCAAGTATATGTTTGTGGCTAAAGGCTTTCCCACATACCCTGCAGTCATAAGGCCTTTCTCCAGTGTGAACTCTCTGATGTCTTACTAATGTAGAGCTGTACCTAAAGAATTTCCCACATATGTCACACTCATAAGGCCTTTCTCCAGTGTGAACTCTCTTATGTCTCACGAGTCTATAGTTGTATGTAAAAGATTTCCCACATTCTCTGCACTCATAAGTCCTTTCACCACTGTGAACTGTCTGATGTTTCATGAAGTTGGCACCATACATAAACAATTTCCCACATTTGTTGCACTCATAAGGCCTTCCTCTTCTGTGCATTTTCTGGTGCTCAATAAGTGCATGTTTGAAGTTGAAGGTTTTCCCACAGGCACTGCATTTGTGATCATTTTGTCCAGTTAGAAATAATTCCCTGTCCTCTGTGTCCCTGAAGGGCTTCCATCCACTTTGAGGGGCCTGGTGCTGCAGAAAGCCAGAGAGAGCCAGCAAGTCCTTCCCACCCTCGCTGCATGTGGCCCTCTTTGCCACATGAACTCTAGGGTTCTTTTCAAATGAAGGTCTCCAATTGTTCTCCCTTCTGGAAAGATCCTCTCCAATCTCCTGTTTTCGGTGCTGAAAAAGCTCTGCTTCACAAATATACATCTCCTGCTCAGGAAGTATTCCACTGTGCTTAACCAGGTATAAAATGTCTCTCAAGAGTTGGTTACATGTCTCCTCAGGCTGGATCTTCTGGGTAGATACATGGGGCACTGCAGTCATAACCTGTGACATTCCCATAGAAACACCTTGTTCTGAAGATGCCTCTGCACTCTGGGCTCCTTGCCAACAACCTGAAAGCAGAGAAATACTAATGAAGTGCTTGTTAACTCTGGTGGGAGAAGGCAGACCCAACACAAATGCCTGTCAGATACAACCATGAATGAGGCCGTGGGATTGCTGACAGGCACAGACAGAGGGGCCAGTGAGAAGAAGATCAGCTGTGCAGAGCTGGGCCTAGCAAGTGTCCATGATTAAGAGCCCTGACAACAGGCGAGGAAACAGGGAGGGGTGCAGTGTTGGGAGGAGAGGCGAGTCTCCAACTCATTCCTCTGCAATTGATTATGGCTGCTGGTGCCTGGTGAACAGTGTGGAGGCTATGTACAGACCCAGAGAAATCTGATAACAGAGAAGATGGTGTCAAAGGACTGAGGGACACACACCTTATGACACCTGTAACACACTGGAGAGCACTGCAAGGGGAAAAGTGGAAGAGCACAGGTGAGAGGAGGGGGCTGGGGCCCCAGAATTGGGAGCTGTGGTGTGTGTGTGGGGCGGGGGAGAGGTGACAGGGTAACCAGGGGCTAGAAATCAAACTAGAAATGACAATGGGGAAGAAAAAGTAGAATGAGGTGTAGACAGGGGCCCTGCCATCAAACAATGGTGAGCACAGTATAGGTAACCAGTGTGATCTGAACCCAGTTCTGACATTATATCCTTTCCTGACTCCCAGACATTAGACCCATGTCCTTTTCAGCCTTTATTGCCAATATTTAAGTAATGTCCACCCTCTAAGGTTCCCCGAGCCCTACCCCTTGTCTGAGATAACAATGTCTGGGACATGGGAGAGGCCAATCCTAGAGAAAGGGAATAGACAACACACACCTAGAGAAATCCATCCCGTGACATCCCACATCCTGTAATCATAAGAACTTCACAGAAAGTCTTATAAAATCAAGCCAGCGGTCTCCAAATACTGACAAGGTCAGTTTTTTGTTTTTTTTTTTGAGACAGCGCCTCAAGCTTTCCCCCTGGGTAGAGTGCCGTGGCATTACAGCTCACAGCAACCTCCAACTCCCGGGCTCAAGCGAGTCTCCTGCCTTAGCCTCCCAAGTAGCTGGGACGACAGGCGCCTACCACAACGCCCAGCTATTTTTTGGTTGCAGCCATCATTGTTGTTTTGGCGGGCCCAGGCTGGATTCGAACCCACCACCTTAGGTGTATATGGCTGGCACCTTAGCCACTTGAGCCACAGGCGCTGAGCCAAGGTCAGTTCTTGAAATGCCTGGCACACAAAGCCAGCAATATTGGTAAGAACAAGGGACAACCTAGAATACAGAGGTTACACACAGAGTAACCAGGCCAGGGACACAATGCTGGTGAGAAAGCCATGTGAACTTCAAGATGTCTGACCCCTGAGCCTTTTCTTGTGAGCCTCAGAGCAGCAGGGAAGGAGGCTGGGAGGAAAGAGGGGTACAGAGCACCAAGCCCAGGCCTGGATCCCACAGCACATGTGCCAGAAAGCCAGGAAAAGAAGCAGCACCCATTGTCTCACTGTGGGACAGGCAGAGCTACACTTAGATAAAAATGGGGAGACACAGCCCAACCCAGGATGCTGGGTGGGTATGAGGACCTTACCCAGTGAGGACAGAAGCGCCATGTTCTCTATCATCACATCTCGATACAGTGACCTCTGAGCCTCATCAAGGTGCCCCCACTCCTCCTGGGAGAAATATATGGCCACATCCTCAAAGACCACACGGCCCTGCCAAAATTGGGATAGTTCAGTACAGTACCTAAGTAGCTTCTTCAAATTGCATTTACTTAAATTTTAGATTATCTATTCATCTATTTGCTGCCCACTAAATAAAATACAGGGCCACACTAATGTTGAATTTGTCTTCCTCCCTCTGCCATCCAGAACCCATATTCTGAACTACCTCCTTATCTTTCTCAGAACAAACCCATATTTGCTGTGTCCCACAATGACCCAGGGACAGGAACCACACATCTACCTAGTGACAACCACTGCCCTCCCCAAGTTGCAGGAATTATTCAAACTAGCCAGGTTTCAGCTGGTCACCTGCATGGTTTTGTCCTTCCCTCAGGAAGCTTAACAGAAGCAATGGTCCCAGTTGTCACCTCATTCCTGTCTTCTGCCTCCTAACCAACTCTGGTGCTTCAGCAGCCCCGTGACCCTCCTGGAGAAAATGTAGAAAATAAATATTTTCTTTCCATGTCACTGGCTGGTCCCTGTCATCATTCTCACACCCATAAATTAAAACTCCATGGGCACAATTGCTGCCTCTCTCCAGGATTTCAGACCCTCTCCCCTACAACTTCCCCTTGTGTAGGAGATACTGGGTCTTGGCGGCATAGGTACCTTTTTCTCCATGCTTCCAATGACCAGTGTATCAAGCACACAGACCAATCAGTTTTCCTGGAGCCCCAGAACTTGGCCTCCCAGAAAACCAAATTTAGACTCATCCTCCCTAAGCACCCAGTGCCAGGGCCTAGGGCATCCATTCACCCCTCCTGCCAGAAGAGGTGGACTGCTTCAGTAGAGAGATGGTTCTCTGACCTCTCAGTCCTATTCCTTATCTTAGAATGGCACTGCCACCACAACCTGGAAGTTCCACCTCCTAAATTTGATCCACAATTTCATGCCATCCATAGAACAGCTGCCATGTTGTAGATGTCTCCAAACTGAACTCCTCCAATAGGAGTCTCTGGAATATTCATGACATGGACAAAAACTGACTCCTCATTCTTTCTGAAGATTCCTCATAGTGCTGATTTCTCACATCCTAAATGATGGAGCATCTGTCCTTCGAACCAAGAAAAAAACACAGGGCCACCCCTGACTGCTCTTCCATCCCACCTCTCAGCTCCCACACTCTCCATCTCATACAATGTAGCTCTCTTTCAAAATTCAACCCAAAGTTGGGAGGCTGAGGCAAGAGAATTAAGCCCAAGAGTTTGAGGTTGCTGTGAGCTGTGACACATTTGCACTCTATCAAGGGCAACACAGTGAGACTCTATCTCAAAAAAAAAAAAAAAATGCAACCTAAAGTCAATCTTTCCTCTCACCTCCACAGACACCACTCTTGTCCGGCCACCACCAACATCCACCTGGTCTGATTCAATAACACCCTCCTGGGTCCCCCAGCCTTTACCTTCACCTCCACAGTCTGTCCTCCACTGTGAAGTCAGGGGGAGACTTTTAAATCAGGACCACATCAAATGTTCCCTACATCCCACCACCCTCCAATTACAGGCCCAGAATCTTAGGCTATCACCCCATGCCTGGTGTCTGTGCACCTCTAGTCAACCCCCTCTCAGTTCCTCATTCCTATCAGATATGAGACTTGCAGTTCCATGAAAATCACAGTTTAGTCTCATATCCAAGCATTGAAACAATATTAATCCTGTGCCTAGGACATCCTGACATATCTTACCACATCAATTGTCAAAAAGGGAACCCCTCCAAATAAACCAGGATTAAATTTAGGATAATTACACAGTCTTCAGACATAAGAGAGGAAGAACAGGAAAGGGTCTCAGGACACCACCTTTCCTTATAGTGGAGGGATGAAATCCATTCATGGGATAATTAGGGTAGGTGAGAATTAAGAATCCCTCTATTCACCTGTACAGGTTCCATTTCTGCCATCACCAGGGCACCCTGCGGAAACAAAGAAGCTGTGAGAAATGGGCAACCATAGTAGGATCCTGCAGGTTGAGATGGACTACCACCTCTTCTGCCTTGCTCTGCAGCAAGCTGATGTGAAACTGACTGTATAAATTCAGCTCCTCAGACCTCAGTGCTGCCTCACAGCTGCTCCATGACTCAAGAACAGAACTGACCCTCCCTGAGCTTCAGTAATCTCTGTAAACAGAGGATAAGAAAATGGCTCCCACTTCCTAGGGTTCATATTTGCATCAAACATTAGCAACACATAATAAATATCAGCTATTACTGTCCAAGAATTAATAGCTTAGGTGTACATTTTCAGTGTTAAGTAAAATAGTGGAGTTTTAGAATTTCGAGGTATATTTTTGTCTTTTCAAGATTTTAGAGAATGTGACATTAATATTTTCCATGGAAAGCAAACACTTAGAGGTAAATAATGTCAAACCAATTATGAACTATTTTAGAAATTTAATTTATTGAATAACTTGCCACTAATTTGTCCGATGGTATGTATATATTTAGAAAGATATTGGTCAAATAGGGTTTAAGTTATTAAGTATTTCACACATTCCTAACTTAATGAGTTGTACAGAGGGGCTGAGCCTGCAGGTCAACTACTGGTTCTTTATGCAACCAGGCCTACCTGCTACACGGTACTCTGAAGGGAGCTTGCTAAGGGACTCTGACTAGAGTGGCAGATCATCCCCTTCTATTCTGACATGTGGAAAAGGGGAGGAAACCATATCAGGGACTAGAACCCAGCTCCTTCACTATCCTGGATGGTCTCTGAGCGTCAACCAAACATTTAAGTATAGAATGTAAACCAACTTACAACTCAGTCTCCATTGTCATCCAGCTCCTTACCCCATCTAGCCCTCCTGTTTTGCAGAAAGAGGCCAGAATCCTTCCTACTACAGGCCTGCGCCTTTCGAAAGAAAGTATAGGGCTTATGGACCCACCCTCTGTCTGCCCCAAAAGTCACGGGCCTCCTCTCCCTCATCACAGAGCTCATCTGCAGGAATAATCTTCATACTCCCCTACTCAATCTGACCCTTAGTCTGTGTCTGGTCCACTCTACACCCTCTAACCTTTGCCTATCTCCACCCAACCCTCTTCCTCAGACTCCAGACCTTCATGTCCTCGTGCCCATGGGACATACACATATATATATCTTTTTACTTTTGTGTGTGTTTGTGAGAGAGAGACAGAGTCTCAAGCTTTTGCCCTGGGTAGCGTACTGTGGTGTCATAGCTCACAGCAACCTCAAACTCTTGGGCTCAAGCGATTCTCTTGCCTCAGCCTCCCAAGTAGCTGGGACTACAGGTGCCCAATACAACGCCCGGCTATTTTGTTGTCATTGTTGTTTTAGCAGGCCCAGGCCGGGTTGGAACCCGCCAGCCTTGGTGTATATGGGCGGCACCCTACCCACTGAGCTACAGGCGCCGCCGGACATACACATATTGGACACATTTGAGAGTCTCATATCCAATGCAACCCATGATCTTCCTGAACCCTTCTCACTATGCTCCCTTCCTCAGCCCCATTCTTAGAATTACTCAGCAAAACAAAACAAACCCTTGGAATGGTTCTTGACAGTCCCTGTTTTTGCTCACAGGAATGGCTGATGGACTGGAAAACCTGCTGGGCTTATCTTTCAGATCTCTGAATCAACTAATCACATCTCTTCTTCACTTTCAACACTAGGGCCTAGCCCCTACCAGTTCTCCGGGGTCAATTACAGTGGCCTCTTCGCTGATCTCCCCGTGCCCGTCCCCGACTCTCAGTGTCACTTCCCTTCTCCCTATGCCCATCTCCGTTTCCCTGTGTCACTTCTCAACTCCGTAAGCTGGTTTCCGTCTCCTTGCACCTGTCTCCGATTCCCGGTATCACTTCCCATCACCCTGTGGCCACTCCGGTCTCCCCGCTCCTGTCTCTGTGAGCACGTGTCAGTCTTCTTTTGCACGTCCCCGTCCCCCCGCGCACATCCGCGTACCCTTTTCTCAACTGTGGACTTCTAACTCCAGGCATGCCCTCCTTCACCCTCCCTTCACAACCTTCCACGTCTCCCGCCTGCCCGGGTTGACATTTTAGTCCAGGCTGCACCAAACCCTTGTTAGCCTGCAGAAACGCCACTCCTCGCGCTACACAGTGGCTGCCCGGCACTCGGAAGTGGGTCGGGTCGGGAACGCCGCACCCACCTGAGTCCAGTTCATCTAGAAGAGAGGGACCAGGAGCGGCGGTGAGAAAGAAACCAGAAGGGCACCGCCGTTCCCCGTCCCTGTTAGTTTAGCTTCACGTCCGCCCCTGAGCTGCGGGAACCGAGCCGCTTCTAGGGTTTTTCCGCTCCGTTACCCCGGCGACGAACAAGCGCTTCGCAAGCCTTAGAGAGGGACCAAAATGGCCGCCACCAGTAACACACAGAACGTCCCACCCTCACGTCTGCGCCGCTACGTAAAACGGCCCTTCATGAGCTTTCATTGGCGTTCTGGGTTGTGACATTTCCACTTTGCTTTCGGGCACGTCTTGGAGAATTGATCTTTCTTTCTGTGGTCCACTTTGTATCCTGTGGGACGGTGGGAAACCAAGCGTCGCTTTTCCTAAGACAGAACCTGACTTGGCTTGATCTTAAAGGCGACGTGTCCAGATTTTCTTGGAGTGCAGTCTAGGGTACTCACAGAAATTTAGGGACCTGTTAGTTCAGACTATACGAAGCAGAGCAAATTACCAAGAACTTGCATCCGAAGGAACACAGTATATAAAGGGACTCGAGGTCTACTCATATTCATCAGCTATCCTGTCGCTTTTCAAACCCAGGAAGAGAAGAGTTAAGCTTTGGAGTGTGTTTAAGAAGCATTAATAGAGGCTGGGAGCAGTGGCTCAGGCCTGTAATCCTAGCACTTTGGGAGGCTTAGGCGGGTGGATTGCCTGAGCTCACAGGTTCAATACCAACATGAGCAAGAGCAAGACCTCTTAAAAATAATAATATGTTGTGGAGGGTGCCCTTAGTCCCTGCCAAGCAGGAGGCTGAGGCAAGAGAATCGCTTGCACTCAAGAGTTTAAGGTTGCTGTGAGCTGTGACACCAGGGCACTCTATCCAGAGTGACAAAGTGAGATTCTGTCTCAGAAGAAGAAGCAGCAGCAGCTGCTTTAATACGTTTGATCCGATACAACAAAGAAAGGCAGGGCCATGGCTGGAAGGCAAGGCCATGACTGGAAGGCAGGGCCGTGGCTGGTGTGGATCACAGTGAAACCTACCCTTTTCCCTTTATCTGGTTCTCTAAAAGATCAACTCACAATTATGGTAGATTAATAAGAGAAAGGTTTATTGCCAAATATCATGTGCATGGGGGGGAACTACAAGAATGATTACCCAAAGTCTCAGCATGGTCAGTGACTTTTAAAGATGCCTTTTTGAAGGGAGGGGGGAGAGAAACTGGAAAGTGTATGTTCAGGAAGTGGTTGCTAGGAGTGGAGAGTGTAGATGAGTGGAAACAGATTGATTTGTAAATTAACCTGAGAGATAGGTATCATGCTTCAAATGACCTAGGAGGACCTATAAAACCTGAGTGACCTGATTTAGAATCAGAAAAGGCCAGTCACTCAGGTTTAGTGACCTAAATCAGGTCACTCAGGTTTTATAAGGGAGAAGCCAGTGCTTTCTGATCATGAATGGCCTTTTAATTAAAAAAAAAAAATTATGAGCAGTGCCTGTGGCTCAGTGAGTAGGGTGCCAGCCCGAACCCAGCCAAATTGCAACAACAAAAAAAAATAGCCAGGTGTTGTGGCAGGCGCCTGTAGTCCCAGCTACTGGGGAGGCTGAGGCAAGAGAATCGCCTAAGCCCAGGAGTTGGAGGTTGCAGTGAGCTGTGTGATGCCATGGCACTCTACTGAGGGCGATAAAGCGAGACTCTGTCTCTACCAATATATATATATTCATACACACACACACACACACACGCATATATATATACCAAGGAGTCATATTTTGGGGTGAAATTTCTTTAGCTCCTTCAGCAGGAAGGGGAAACACATGTTAGGGTTTGTGGTTGGAGGTATTTTGTGAGTTTTAATGCACCCAAATAAGTGACTTGTGTTAAGGTGAAAGAGAAGCAAGCCTAATTCCATTTTGATATAATTTCTTGTTCCTGAGAATCAGTGGGAAATTCCATTCTGTGGTTTTGTTACATTTTATTGCTTTAAAGAAAACACTCTCCCCTCCTAGCAACCACTTCCTGAACACATACTTTCCAGTTTCTTTCCCCTCTCCCTTCAAAAAGGCATCTTTAAAAGTCACTGACCATGGGTGGTGCCTGTGGCTCAAAGGAGTGGGGTGCTGGCCCATATGCCGGCGGTGGCGGGTTAAAACCCAGCCCTGGCCAAAAACTGCAAAAAAAAAAAAAAAAAAAGTTACTGACCATTGCTGAGACTTTGGGTAATCATTCTTGTAGTTACCCCTATGTGCATGGTATTTGGAAATAAACCTTTCTCTTATTAACCTCCCTCCCTGCCCATTGCATAGTATTTTAAGTGTACCTGGTTAGAACTGTTTGAATTATTAGTATTTTTTTTTGAGACAGAGTCTCACTTTGCCACCCCCAGTAGCATGCCATGGTGTCACAGCTCACAGCAACCTCTAGCTCTTGGACTTAGGCGATTCTCTTGCCTTAGCCTCTCGAATAGCTGAGACTACAGGCACCCACCACAGCGCCCAGCTATTTTTTTTGTTGCAGTTTGACTGAGGCCAGTTTCAAACCACCCGCCCTCGGTATGTGGAGCTGGT
The DNA here is from genome assembly GCA_963574575.1 of Galagoides demidoff. Lineage (NCBI taxonomy): Eukaryota > Metazoa > Chordata > Mammalia > Primates > Galagidae > Galagoides > Galagoides demidoff. The sequence continues at coordinate 24,362 of CAUYQV010062787.1, forward strand.
GCCCTACTCACCGAGCCACAGGTGCAGCCCAGAATTATTAGTATTATGTAGAAAGTCACTAACTATCCTTGTGACAACAACCCTTGTGATTATGTTAAAGTGGTCTTCATGCCATCTATATATGATATGGAAATGTTAAAAGAGCAAGTTTGACTTCACTTTACTGTTTACTCCTTTTCTGTTATATCCCATTACCTCCCATTGTATGTGAGTGCATTCAACTAAAATTGTTAGTGATGTAAGTTACTGACTGCACTCGTGATTATATCCCTGGTGATTATCACTTTTTTATGATCATGCTGTTTACCACTCTCACCTGTGAGTCCCCCTCCCTACCCTACCTTAGGACATTGTAGATGTACCTGTTTTGTAAAAACTACTAATTGCTCTCATGATCATAGCATTGTGTAAACTGACTAAGCCGCCTTACCCTCTTGATTTCCCCTAACTGCTATGTTTGCTTGCCCCCTGGAAAAATTTTGCCTTATAAAAGTCAGAGCCTCAGACTTTGGGAAGACACTGAAGCAGTTGCCAGCCAGCTCTTCAATAAAAGGACTCCTCTTTAATTCAACTTAACTGGCTGTGTGGGTTTTTTGGGAACTCCTGGGCATAACAATAAATCACAGGGCCAAACTAACAGTGAAATTTATTTACTTGTCTTTCTTCCAAGTGTTAGGCCCAGGAGTTCCCCCAAAGACCACACAGCCAGACAAGTTGAATTAAAGAGGAGTCCTTTTATTGAAGAGCTGGCTGGTGACTGCCTCCATGTCCCAACATGGGGTTTCTGAGAGCAGCCCTGAGTTGTCTGAGGCTCTGACTTTTATAAGGCAAAATTTTTCCAGAGGGCAAGTAAATGTAATCACATAAATGAAAAACAGCACTTAGGGAAAATCATGAGGATAAGGCAGCTTAGTCAGTTTACACAATGTTACAATCACGAGAGCAATTAGTAATTTCTCTTTACAAAGCAGGTACAATCTACAATGCCCTAAGGTAATGTAGGGAGGGGTATTCGCCAGTGAAAGTAATAAACAGCATGATCATAAAAGGTGACAGTCACCAGGGACACAATCACAAGTGCAGTCAGTAACTTACATCACTAACAATTTTAGCTGAATGCGTTCACTGTTATACAATGGGAGGGCAAACAAGAGGAACCAGTTTTGAAGGTAATGGAATATAACAGAAAAGGAGTAAACAGTAAAGTGGAGTCAAACTTGCTCTTTTAACATTTCCATATCTACAGATGGCATGAAGACTACCTTAACATAATCACAAGGGTTGTTGTCACAAGGATGGTTAGTGACTTTCTACACGATACTAATAATTCTAACAGTTCTAACCAGGTACACTTAAAATACCATGCAATGGGTAGAGAGGCAAGTGGAACCGGTTTTTTAATATTCAATAAAATGTAACATAACAACAGAATGAAATCAGGCCTGCTTTGCCTTCCCACCAATACTCAGGAATAAGAATTATATCAAAATGGAGTTAGCCCAAAACCAGAGATGTTGGTGTGGATGTGGAGAAAAGGGAACACTTCTGCACTGCTGGTGGGAATGCAAACTAATACATTCCTTTTGGAAAGATGTTTGGAGATCACGTAGGGATCTAAAAATATACCTGCATTCAATCCTTCAATTCCTCTACTAGGTATATATCCAGAAGACCAAATATCTTATAACAAAGATATTTGCACCAGAATGTTTATTGCAGCCCAATTTATAATTGCTAAGACATGGAAGAAACCCAAGTGCCCACTGACCCATGAGTGGATCAATAAATTGTGGTATGTGTACACCATGGAATATTATGCAGCCTTAAAAAAGATGGAGACTTAAAACAAACAACAACAACAAAAAAAAAGATGGAGACTGTCCCTCTTTCATGTTACATGAATGGAGCTGGAACAAATTCTTAGCAAAGTATCTCAAGAATGGAAGAAAAAGTATGCAATGTACTCAGCCCTACTATGAAACCAATTTATAGCTTTCATATGAAAGCTGTAACCCAACTATAGCCCAAGAAGAAGGGGAAAGAGGAGAGGGAGGGGAGGAGAGGGGGGAGGATGGTTGGAGGGAGGGTAATTGGTGAGACCACACCTATGGTACATTTTACAAGGGCACATGTTAAATTTACTAAGTGTAGAGCAGGAGTCCTAAAACTTTTAAAACATGGGGCCAGTTCACTGTCCCTCAGACCATTGGAGGGCTGAACTGTAGGTCCCAGAATGAGTCGGCTGCTAAGCAGTACAGGCAGCTGTGGCAAAAAAACACCTGGCGGTCTGGATAAATGTCCTAGGTGGGCTGCATGTGGCCTGTGGGCCGTAGTTTGAGGACACCTGGTATAGAATATAAATGTCTGAACACAATAACTAAGAAAATGTGGTGAAGGCTATGTTAACCAGTTTGATGAAAATATTTCAAATGGTATATAAAACCAGCACATTGTTCCCCAAGATTGCATTAATGTACACAGTTATGATTCAATTTAAAAAAATGGACTTAGGCTTGCTTCTCTTTCAACTTAACATTATGAGTACCAAACAGATAAATATAGAACAGTCCTGTATACACAGAACAGCTGGCGACCCTATTCCCTATGTGTCCCAAGCATCTAGTATAGATCTGAAACCCAGTACCTGTGCTCACTGAACGTGTGATAGAGCTGCAAAATACATGGCACCACACAATGTCCCTGTTAGATAATTGCCTCAGAAAGCCCCTTCCCCAAAAAGTCCCTTCCTACTCTTAAAGTTACAACTCCTCCCCAAGCACAGGGAGTGGCCCGCTTACCTCATCACCCTGTTCCAATTTCCTGTTGCCCGCCCCAAATGACTCTTTCCTTTGGAGCAAAAACTCCTTATTGGTTATCCCACCATCTGGTCACCATTCTGAGACTTCCCTATATAAGGTATGTTTCTCCTCTCTCTGTCTCTCTTCTCTTCTCCCTCTCCCCCCTCGATCTTTTCTGCTCTCCCTCTCTCTTCTCCACTCTCTCATCTCTCTCCCCTCTTCTCTCTCCTCTCTTCTCTTCATCTCTCCTCCTTGGTGTTGCTCTGCAGCCTCCCTTCCCCACCAATAAAGACCTTTCATACAAGCCTTAGTGGTCTGTGAGATCTCTGCTGGTCGAAATGCCTCCCTTTCAGTCCCTACTGATTTTTTCTTAGTGGCCAGGTTGCAGGAAGATGAGGCCCAATGGAGAGAAAGAGCACCCAAACACCATATTTAAGAGTAAAAAGGCTTTTATTTCAGCAGGTGGGAGCATATGGAATAGAAGAATTCAAAATGGCCATGCTCCCTGACTAGCTTGGTCTTTCCCTTTTTATCGCCATTTAAAAAGTTCCAACCCACAGATACCTTTCCTTCTTTCTTTCTTTTTTTTCTTTCCTTTTTCTTTTTTCTTTTTTTGAGACAGAGTCTCACAATGTTGCCCTTGGTAGAGTGCCGGCATCACAGCTCACAACAACCTCAAACTCTTGTGCTCAAGCGATTCTCTTGCCTCAGCCTCCCAAGTAGCTGGGACTACAGGGGCCTTCCACAACGCCAGGCTATTTTTTTGTTGCAGTTGTCATTTTTGTTTAGCTGGCCCAGGCTGGGCTCGAATCTGCCAGCTTTGGTGCATGTGGCTGGCACAGTAACCACTGTGCTATGGGGGCTGAGCCCCACAGGTACCTTTCTCATTGGTCAGTTTGAATCAAGTGGGAGATGCTGTTTCAGCTCCCACAGAACTACAGGACTTCACAGAAGTGGAAATTTCCAGGTCCCAGGAAGTTAAATTTACAAATTCCTAAGAGCTGGGTCATCATGGAGAGGACCCTGCAGATGTATCATTGGGGTCACCTTAAGAAGACCTTCTGGGCTTGGCGCCTGTGGCTCAAGTGGCTAAGGTACCAGCCACATACAACTAAGGTGGAGGGTTTGAATCCAGCCCAAGCCTGCCAAACAACAATGATGGCTGCAACCAAAAAATAGCCAGGCGTTTTGGCAGGTGCCTATAGTCCCAGGATCTTGGGAGGCAGAGGCAGGAGACTCGCTTGAGCCCAGGAGTTGGAGGTTGTTGTGAGCTATGATGCTATAGCACTCTACCCAGGGGAATAACTTGAGGTTCTGTCTCCAAAAAAAAAAGACCTTTTGGCTATCCTCTCTCAGCAAGTTGTTCTATTTATCATCTCTACTTTCCTTCAAAGTAGTGAAAGGCCAAATGAACCCAAATTTGCACTTTATTTCCTCCTCCTCTTCAGCACCCCCTTCCACAGTAGGTCTAACAGAAATGGGCTGTTAAACATGGTATTAGACCAGAGTCACTGCAGATCCTTGTAAAACCGCATTCCTATCCTGGGTTCCCTGGTAACTAACCGACCTCCAACCCTGTAAATCTAACCTTGCAAAGATTCCATCTACCACCTTACACCACTCAACTGAAAAAAGGTATAAAAACCCCATTCTTTTGTTATGCAGACACTGAGATTTTGGGATATGAATCCATCTCAGTTGGCCAGCCAATAAAGGACCCCATACCTAATTTGAACTCAGTGTGCTGACATTTTCTCTATAATTCCACTCATGTTGGGTACAACAATTGTTAATGAGCAATGTTTTCAAGTATGAAAAAAGGGTAACATTTTGAAAACAAAACATGAGTGTGTCCAGGGTACCAGCACAACCACCAGCTCAGCATCTTTATCTAACTTCTCAGACTTCACTGTCTTACTCAAAATTTACGGAGAAAGAACTAAAGTCTTACACAGATTTCTTTTTTTGTCTTTTCTTTTCTTTTCTTTTTTTAGAGACAGAATCTCACTTTACCGCCCTCAGTAGAGTGCCATGGCATCATATCTCACACCAACCTCCAACTCCTGGGCTTAGGCGATTCTCTTGCCTCAGCCTTCCGAGTAGCTGGAACTACAGGCGCCTGCCACAATGGCCGGCTATTTTTTTATTGCAGTTTGGCAGGGGCTGGGTTCAAACCTGCCACCCTCAGTATATGGGGCCGGCTCCCTACTCACTGTCACAGGCCACCACCCTCAGACAGTTTCTCTAGAGCTATTTTTGCCACTTTAAAAAAATTACTACATAATGGTATTAATAGATTTCAGTAATTTCTATTTCACAGGTTATTTTCAACCAATAATTTCAACTCCCTTTGTGCACACTCTTGCAAATACAGATGAATTAATAAATCACTTCTCAGAAAGGAGATGAGATCCTGGAATTCCACACCTTTTTTTGCCCCAATTATGAAAACAACAGATAATGTCCTGTCAGGAAATGGCATGTGAGCAAGTCACTCTTATCTTGATAGGACTGAGATTCTTAAATTAAATATAAAATATCTTAGATATAGGGTAAATAAATACTATTTGCATAAGTGTTGCTATCTTGTTGGAACACAGTCACTATATGGCACGACAAGATGTTTTCTCTTCCAACCAAAGACAATTTCACTTTCAACCTACCTCAGTAACCCCTGTCCTTCCTGCAAATTCCCAGTGCAGGAGCTAAGGAAATTTCACCCCAAAATATGATTCCTTGACACAAAGAATATTTTATTATTATTATTTTTTTGAGACACGGTTCCAAGCTGTCACCCTGGGTGGAGTGCTGTGGCGTTATAGCTCACAGCAACCTCAAACTCTTGGGCTTAAGTGATCCTCTTGCCTCAGCCTCCCAAGTAGCTGGGACTACAGGTGCTCACCACAATGCCAGGCTGTTTTTCTTTCCTTTCCTTCTTCTTCTTCTATTTTTTTTTTTTTGTTATAGTTGTCATTGTGGTTTGGCAGGCCCAGGCTGGATTCAAATCCACCAGCTCCTGTGTATGTGGCTGGCACCCTAGCCGCTTGAGCTACAGGTGCAGAGCTAGCATAAAGAATATTTTAAATTAAAAGGCCATTTTTTGATCAGAAAGCATTGGCCTTTCTATAAAACCTGAGTAACCTGATTTATAATCAGAAAAGGGGGTTGACTTCCTTATCACGCTCAAAGAACTAGCTCCAAGGTCATTTGAAGCACAACACCTCTCAGGTTAATTTACAAATCAGTCTGGTTTTTTTTTTTTTTTTGAGACAGAGCCTCAAGCTGTCATCCTGGGTAGAGTGCTGTGGCATCATAGCTCACAGCAACCTTCGACTCCTGGGCTCAAGCGATTCTCCTGCCTCCGCCTCCCAAGTAGCTGGGACCACAGGCATCCACCACAATACCCAACTATTTTTTGGTTGCAGCCATCCTTGTTTGGTGGGCCTGGGCTGGATTTGAACCCACCCACTCAGGTGTATGCGTTTGGCACCTTAGCCACTTGAGCCACAGGCGCCATGCCTACAAATCAGTCTGTTTCTACCCATCTGTTCTCTCCCCTCCTAGTAACCACTTGCTGCACATAGACTTTCCAGTTTCCCTCCCCCCTCCCTTTGAAATGGCATCTTTAAAAGTCACTGGCCATCCCTGAGACTTTGGGTAATCATTCTCTTATTAATGCACCGTAATTGTGAGTTGATCTTTTAGAGAACCAGATAAAGGGAAAAGGGCAGATTTTGCCATGATCCCTACACTGCCCAATGGATATGCCCTCACCTATTACTCTGTCATTTTAGTCATAAAAGCATAGCCCTAGGTCCTCTTTACTTTGCTGTCTGATATCTGCATTTGATATACTCTCTTATGGCCTGTGTGATGTGTGGTGTCCTTTATACAGAAGAACTATGAGCAACATTAAACTTTTCTTTTAATGGCACTGATCTCTAACTCATATTTATAAATTAAGATCTGGGCTTGGGCCCGAAGCGGTGGCTCATGCCTATAATCCCAGCACTTGGGGAGGCCGAGGTGGGTGAATTGCCTGAGCTCACGGGTTTGAGACCAGTTTGAGCCAAGTCAGTCCTCACCTCTAAAAATAGCCAGACATTGTAGTGGGCACCTGTAGTCCAAGCTACGTGGGAGGCTGAGGCAAGAGGATCACTTGAGCCCAAGAATTTGAGGTTGCTGTGAGCTATGATGCCACAGCCCTCTGTTGAGGGCGAGAAAGTGAGACTCAAAAAAAAAAAAAAAAGACCTGGGCAACAAAAATTTGACAAGTAGACCCATTTTTCTCATACTATAAATGGCTGAGAGTATACTACTGAAAGACATATCCTTGCAAATAAAAATCTGGAACCGGGATGGGGAACTTTTTCATGTTAGAAGGCCACATTAATTTAGCTGTAGTCAAGTAAGGCTGTACTCAAGAAACTTTAATTAGATATACTTAAAAATGTATGTTAGTTTGTAATAACAATTACAATTATACAATAATATATTGTACTGAATAATTTCAAAAATGAAAACTATTTGTTATTTTAAAGTTAATTAATCAATTTAATGACTTTCTTGTGTCTGCTTTTTGTTGAAAAGCATTTGAATTCAGGCTATTTGGTTATGGCATGGAGGTCCACAGTTTCATTTGATCCTCTAGATGGGCATCAGTCATTTGTGACCTTAAAGGCATCTTGATTTGGGTTAGATTGGAGAACGTAGAATCACAGCAATAAGTGGTTGAAAAGGAAAAAAGCAAAAAAAAAAAAAAAAAAAAAAAAAAGAGGCTCGGCGCCTGTGGCTCAAGTGGCTAAGGCGCCAGCCACATACACCTAAGGTGGTGGGTTCGAATCCAGCCCGGGCCCACCAAACAACAATGACGGCTGCAACCAAAAAATAGCTGGCCATTGTGGTGGGCACCTGTGGGCCCAGCTACTTGGGAGGCGGAGTCAGGAGACTCCCTTGAGCCCAGGAGTTGGAGGTTGCTGTGAGCTTTGATGCCACCAGTACTCTACCCAGGTGACAGCTTGAGGCTCTGTCTCAAAAAAAAGGAAAGGAAAAAAGCATTTTTCAGGCAAGTTGCCAAAGGCATGACTATTCTACTGCATTTTTCCATATTTTAATTAGATCTTTTTTAGCATCAAACAATGACTTTAGAATGTTATCTACTGAGAGTTTGATCAATTCCATCTGTAGTTCTTTAGTTGCCTTGGTGATGTCAACTAAGTGAGGCTGCAATGCTAATTTGAGTGTGATGTAATGATTCTCAAAGTCGGTGAACTTTGCATTCTCCACTTAATGGGTCTATAGCAGCTGTACCTTTTTCAAATGATTCACATATATTATGCTACTTATCAATGACATTTGCTAACTGGGGAAAATGTTCACCTGAAGTTTCCTTTCGAAGAGATGTTTTGACAAATATAGGTTGTTTTTTAAAACGCTTGGATTTTGGGTCACATATCATATATATACTTAATTTTACCTTGCAAAGAAATATTTGAATCATTTTGATTTGACATGATATCACACAGAAAAGCTGCATTCCTATAGAAATCTTCTTTCAATAATTTACATTCCTGGCTCGGCAGCCATAGCCCAGAGGTTAGGGCGCCGGCTACGTACACCAGGGTTTGGGGGTTTGAACCCAGCTCACGCCTGCTAAACAACAATGACAACTACAACAAAAAAAATAGCCTGGCGTTGTGGTGGGAGCCTGTAGTCCCAGCTACTTGGGAGGCTGAAGCAAGAGAATCACTTAAGCCCAAGAATTTGAGGTTGCTGTGAACTGTATGCTACAGCACTCTGCTGAGGGTGACATAGTGAGACTCTGTATCAAAAAAAAAAAAAAAAAAAGAAAGAAATTCACATTCTTGATTCTGTTCTTCGTGAGACTATCTGTTCTTCCAGAGATTAAATTTTAGCTAATACCTGTCCCTGCAATAACCAATGCACTTTAAAATGATACCACAAATTTTCACTGAATACTTCATTATTCAACCTTAGCATGCACTGATGTTTCTGTGTTGCATTTAAATAATACAGTTAATAATACTTACAATTTGTTGCAAAGTGTCACTTAAAATAGTAGTTTCAGCACAGTGATTTTTGCTGATGCAAGATACAGTGAAAAGAAATAAGAGCATCTGGCTTTGTTAATACTTTTTTTTTTTCTTGTGCAGAAAAACATTCATGGATTTTTGTCACAGAAGAAGCACCATTTAGTATATACACTGACTAAATTTTACCAAATTCAGTCCAACTTCACAACATTTATCTTGAAAGTTGTTGAAGATCTAGTCCTGATGTTCTGCCCAAAGTGCATACCTCTTTGTAGCAAAGAAAATCTTCTGTTATGACTGGAATGAAGTATAAAACCTGCACTGAGGGCTGCGTGCTCATAGCTCAGTGGTTAGGGTGCTGGCTACATGCTCTGGGGCTTGTGGGTTCAATCCCTGCCTGGGCCTGCTAAGCAAAAAAAAAAAAAAAATAGCCAGGTGTTATTGTGATGGGCTCCTGTACTCCTAGCTATGCGGGAAGCTGAGACAAGAGAATCACTTGAGACCAAGAGTTGGAGGTTGTGTGTGAGATGTGCCTCCCACAAATCTTGTTACAACGTTGGCACATTACCAATCTGACCTGAAAAAAAAAACTGCACTCAGTCAGGTTAGTTATCAGTTGATTCATGCAAAGTGACTGAATAGTATGTATTTTCCTTTTGAAGTATTGCATAAACTTGTTCTGTTAAGTTGAAGGCTGATTTATGCTGCAATCAGTTATGATTCTTCTTGATACGGGCAATTGTTTGTGCTTTGAAACATTATCTGGGTCTAAGCATCCTATAACTTCAACAATGCTTTCTTTCATAATTTCTACATCACTAAATGGCTTCCTTCTCACTACTCCACCCAGGTGTATAAGCTACTTCATAAATTGCTTCAGTGGCAAGATTTTCAGGGATTTTGTTGTTGTTGTTGAGACAGAGTCTCTTTATCGCCCTTGGTAGAGTGTTATGGCGTCACAGCTCACAGCAACTTACAACTCCTGGGCTTAGGCAATTCTCTTGCCTCAGCCTTCCAAGTAGCTGGGACTACAGGTGCCCACCACAATGCCTGGATATTTTTTTGTTGCAGTTTGGCTGGGGCTGGGTTTGAACCCGCCACCCTTGATATATGAGGCTGGTGGTGCCCTACCCACTGAGCCACAGGCACTGCCCCATTTTCAGGTCTTATTGGTGCTTGAAAGAATTGTCTTTGTGTGACTTGGCACCTGTAGCTCAGCGGCTAGGGCACCAGCCACATACACCTCAGCTGGTGGGTTGGAATCCAGCTCAGGCCTGCCAAACAATAACTATAACCAAAAAATAGCTGGGTGTTGTGACAGGTGCCTGTAGTCCCAGCTACTTGGGGGGCTGAGGCAAGAGAATCGCTTGAGCCCAAGAGTTTGAGGTTGCTGTGAGCTGTGATGCCATGGCATTCCACTGAGGACAACAAAGTGAGACTCTTGCCTCAAAAAAAAAAAAATCATCTTTGCTTTTGCTTATCATCTTTTAATTTCTGCAATACAACCTTTTGTGCCTCTTCCTCTAATTTAAAGTATTTTTGGCCCTTATGAGCATTATAATACTGATGAGTATTGAATTTCTTTAATGTTGATGTTACGGTTTCACAAAGCAAGCAAATCTTTAGCAGAAACAAGGTGATGTTGCAATTTCCAATCCTCATTTAAAAATATCTGTTTTCTTCCTTCAGCATTCTCTTAATTGTTGACATGAGGGGCTATTAAACAGATGGAATTAAAATAATACTGTCGAACTGTGCAACTGTTCACAAATCTCACTTCAAACAGAACGCAGTGCACTGTTGTCAGAAGCTGCAACCAGACTGGCATACTCACCTCCATAAATTCTCACCAACCACTCTGCTGTGGTAGTGGCACCAATCAGGTGAGGGAAGTTAGGATTGAATTATGGCTGTGACAGCCATTGATTTAGCCCTTATGGCTTAATAATGTTCTAATCGTGCCTGTCAATTTGGAAGAATTAGTTTGTTGAAATTTATTTCATTCCTTGATGTTTTAAATATTTTCATTTAAAAAATAAAATTATAAAGGATGAAGAAAATGTATAATTTAAAATGAAAGGATTTGTTCTGTAAAGCTTAGATTCAGTCAAAAGTCTGCACTCAAGAACCTAGAAGGACACATGTGGCCTCAAGGCCTCAGATTCCCCACTCCTTGATATAAATCATTGTAAGACCCTGGGGTCTGAATTGCTCACCATTTGCCCTTCCATCCTTTGGCTCAAAGCATCAGACCTTCCCAGTAGGAGGTGCCATGTCGCACCTGAGTGCGTTGGTGCAGGTGGGCTCAGGAGAGCCCATCCCTGTGGCCCAGTGATCCCTAGAGCCCAAACATAAGCCTGGGGATGGCTCTACACCAGCCAGACCCACACTGCCAGCCTTTCTCCTCCTCCCATCCTCTCATGGTTTTACTCCTCTCCCTTTTCATTTCTCCTGGTTTCTGAAATCTCCCTTTGCGTATCTCTTGCCTTCCACTCTGTGTACCAGGCATTCTCACTCTGAGGTCTACATTCGTGCTTCAGGGGTCTACAATGCCTTTATCCCAGATGAGGGTAAGGACTGGCTGTGGGTCTCTGCTCTCTCCTCTTTTCCCTTCTCACCTGGCTCCTCCTGTTCCTCCCCAACTTTTCCTTGTGGCCTCTCATGATCCATTCATATTCTTTCTCTCTCCTTCTCTCTTTCTCCATTTTTGTCTCCCACATTGTCCTTCCATCACTGTCTCTCCTGTGTCTTATTTTCTCTGCCTTCCCCTTCCCCACCTCCAAATCTGGCCTTTCATTTTCCTTCTCTCACTTGCTCTCCACTTCCTTCCTTCCTTAGGTCTCTGTCTATTTCTCTTCTCTCCCCTTTCTCACTTCTTCTTCTTTTTTTTACAGACAGTTTCACTTTATCGCCCTTGGTAGAGTGCTGTGGTATCACACAGCTTAGCTCACAGCAACCTCCAGTTCCTGGGCTCAGGCAATTCTCCTGCCTCAGCCTCCTGAGTAGCTGGGACTACAGGCACCCGCCATAATGCCCAGCTATTTTTTTCTTGCAGTTCGGCCAGGGCTGGGTTTGAACCCACTACCCTCAGTATATGGGGCCGGTGCCCTACTCACTGAGCCACAGGCACCGCCCCCTTTCTCACTTCTTTTTATCTCTTTTTGTCTCTACTTCTCTCTTTGTATCCCTCTCCATAACTTTGCCTTTCTTGTCTTTTGTCTTCTTCCTCTCCCCTGCTTTCTTACCTTGCTTTCCTGACACTCTCAGGGCTCCCCACCATTCTCAGTTTCTCATTGCCCTACAGATTTCTCTGTTCATAATGGTCTCTTTCTCCCTCTCTCCTCATGCTATCTCTCTGCTTCATTCTTCACTCCCCTCTTCTTCCTCATCTCTCTCCTTCATCCCTCATTGTTCTTCCTGACTCTATCTCCTCTTCCTCCCTTCTCCTGTCTGTACTTGGTGTCAGCTTATTGTGGGGTCAATGGGCTTAGGACCCCCAGGGTCTGGAAAGGACAAGCGCCGAGCAGGCAGGGAACAGATGGATGCACCTTCCCTGTTCCTCTGCAGGGACGACCTCTCTAAGAAGTGCTATGGAGAGCCCCATTCTCAGCAGGTCATAGGGATCTCATTTGGCCTCATTCACAGCTGCCTTGCCAGGGCTGACCACAGACCCTGGCATCACAGAGGTGCCCAGATGTATATGTTAAAAGAACAAATGCTAGTGATTGAGTGTGGGATCTCTGCAATTGATTTGTTCTATGGAGACTCTGACTGTGTTATATTTGTGAGATGAGACAATCCCTGTACCTCATTAGCAGGCTTGTTTGGAGAACACCTGAGTTAACAGTTAGAAAAATGCATGTTATGTGGAGAGTGACCTATGTTTGTAGCTATTATTTCATCGTTATGATTATTATCATATACTCTGCTATTATCATTGTTGCTGTTGTTACCCCCATATACCAAGTTGTGACCATCTTAGGACACTTGTTTTTAATTTCTTTTGTGTTAGCAATTTCTCTGTGAGTCCAAGGAAAGACAAAAACTCTCCCCAAGAAGACACATAGGATTTTCTGGGGTGACTGATCCTTGAACTAATTCTAGATGCCCCTGCAGAAAACAACATGTTTAAAGTTTTAGAAGCTGCCTTATAGGACAAATGCTGAAAGAATTAAATATATTCATATTGGTGACAGAAAGGCCTGAAAGAGATTTTTTTTTCCTTTAAGGGGCTGGGAATATGACTGTCATTGATGATGAGTGGTTTTATTTTGAAATAAAGAAAATGTTGCTCAGCCAGGAACCTAGGGGTCCTGGTCCTCTCTCCTGTCCACATCATCTCTAGATAGTCCTGCTTCAAGTGGCAACCTGTCTGGTCCTCCTGTTTTCCAAGTTCAACACTAACAATTCTCCTATACAAAGTATTGCATCCAGAAGAAAGTGGAAATTCCTGAACATCCATACATGACCCTCCTAGATATGCACACACTTTTGTGCTGCTGTAAGGTTTAGCATTTGTTTGCTTTTGTGTATGTTTTAGGAAGCCCTTTTCCAGATGGGTTATGAATTTGATGTCTCCCTTAAGCAAACCTCCTCCATGCCAAGATTATAAACATCAGCATGTTTTTGTTTTCTTGACCAAGCACAGTGGCTCATGCCTATAATCCCAGTACTCTAGAAGGCCAAGGTGGGAGGATCGCCTGAGCAAGAAGGAGACCGCATTTCTACTCAAAATAGAAACACTAGCTGGGCGTGATGGTGGGCACCTGTACTCCCAGCTACTTGGGAAGCTGAAGCAGGAGGATCACTGAAACACGGAAGTTGGAGGTTTTTGTAAGCTATGACAATACCGTGGCTCTCAGGTATTGTAGGGTGATAAAGCAAGACTCTGTCTAAATAAATATATAAATACATAAAGTTTACATTTTCAAAATTAGATACTCAAACCAACTAGAACTGAGCTCCAGGAAAAGTGTAAAGCTAAGTTCTAGCCTTATTTCTTTCTGAATGAATAGCTGATTGTTCTTACAGAGGAGAGAGTATTTTTTACAGCTGGAGTGAAACAATTATATGCTTATCTCTGGGGATGTATAAACATTTGGCTTAGACTCTTGGTTGAGATAAGTGCAGTGAGATATATGATGTGCTAAAATCTGAAACTCTTTTGAGACTTTCTGACAGCTTTCACCCAGCATCAAGTCTTGGCTCTGGTATTCCCAGACGGTCATGAAAAGCCCTGCTGGGAATTCTTCCTTGAGTTATCCCAAATCCAAGATTTGCTGCACAGACCTCTGTGGTTCAATGTGGAGATGAAGCACATCCCTTTGTGAATAGGAATCCTGGGAATCTTGCAACTGGCTAGCCTCCTCTCTCCCTTCCCATGCTGAATCCAAGCCTTGTTTGTGACTGAGGATGCTCTGTGGGTTCAGATCAGTCCTCTCAAACTGAGTAATTAAGCCTGAGTAATTGCTGCTGCCCCCATTTTAACTTGTGTAAAATTCCTACTTCATATTAAATTCTCATTTTTGTCTCTGGATTCTTTATTTTACTCCACTGGTCTGTTTGTCTTTTTCTGAACAAATGCCACCCTGGGTTAGTTATCATCGTTTCAGGGACGTTTGGTTGGTGTTTTACAGGTTGAGTGTGTTCTCATTGTCTTTTTTTTTTTTTGGCAAACTTTTGTAAAAAGTACATTCTTAAATGTACAATAGGCTCTAAGACAACACTTCATTTTAGCTATAAGGGGCAAAAGATGTTATGACAGGGAATACAGATGTTTAAATAGGAATCAATCATCATCATCTCAGGCACAAGGAACAGTTTACTTTTTGCCAAATTTCTTAATTCCACCTGTGGCGAGGGGACCCTTTCCCACGACCTTTGCTTTTAGTTCCTCAGTTTCTTCTGCTCCTCTTTTTATTTCTGTTTGAACACTTTATCTTCCTCATCCATCTCCTTGGCCTGCTTCTTAGGCTGTTTCAGGGGCTTTTTCTTGCCACCTTCGTGGCAGGACATGGCGCTGCCGCCCCTTCTTCCCTCATTGTCTTTTTAGCTGTGTCTGCAAAATTCTCTTGACCTCCTTCTTCAACCTCTGTTCTTCCAGCTGTCTGTAACAGAATTTTCTCAGGTGTCAGGATTGCAGAAGATTGATTGATTTAACAGGAGGAAATTGCCATCACACATACTGAGTTTCTTACAAAGTATGTCTCTTAATTCTTTCGTGTCCTATGTAAAAGTGTTTTAAATTTTCTTCATAAGAGTCTTATGTCACAGTAGATGTAGCTCTTATTTTATTTATGTGCACATAAGGAGTTCTGCCATCTGCCGTTAATTTTATGTGTGAGCATAAAAAGTATTATATGCTCTGATTTTCTATTTCTGGACTGATTTTTCATCTTACCCACTTTATTGATCTCTGTCTCAAAAAAATAAAAAGATTATGGATCCTCAGATTGTACCCTGTCCCCCACCCAGAGATTTTGATTTGGTAAATCATAGATGGGACATAGAGATGAGAATTTTACGTTGCTCCCTGGGTGATGCTACAGATTCTGAAAGTGCTAAACTCCGCTGTTCAGCAATGACCCTGTGGCAGAACAGTGAGAGGACACCCATAATGGCCTTAACCAGAAATCTTTGCTTTTGTTTCTTTGGGACAAACAAACAAAAAACCAAAAACAAAACTAAACAAAAATCCAACTGCTTTCTATGACAAGGGCTTGAAGATTGGCCATAGGCTCTAATCCCCTCAATTTATGTGGTCTCTTCAGAATTCTGAAAAGCAGCAAAGAGCCTTTTCAGGGACACACGCAGGACGACAACCCTCCTGGTTTGACCCGAGCTAGGAAGTTTCTGAGGATGCAGAACTTTCAGTGCTAAAGCCAGGAAAGTCTTTGAAAACAGGCATGAGTTAGTCACCCTACAAGTTGGAGAGACAGAACTCAGGTCTCCTCTCCCTGTTCTGCCTCAGGGTCATTGCTGAACACCAGAGTTTAGCACTTTCAGAAACTTCAGCATTACCTGGGGAACAACATAAAATTCTAATCTCTATGTCCCACATACAATTTACCAAATAAAAATTTCTGGGTGAGGGACAGGGTGGAATCTGGGGATCCATAATCTTTTTTTATTTTCAAGACAGAGTCTCCAGCTGTTGCTCTGGGTAGAGTGCCATAGTGTCATAGCCCACAGCAACCTCCAAATCAGGCTCAAGCGATCCTCTTGCCTCAGATTTTTTTTTTTTTTGTAGTTGAGATTTTATTGGTTGTGTTGAGCATCAGTACAGACACTTCAATTTGTATACAATTCTTAACACATATACCCAAAATCTAAAAAGCAATTTATTGTAATTCTTTTTTAAACAGTTATTCCAGTGACTTTCCAGATTAAATTGGAGGCAAATTTTCCTTAAGAGGATACCAACTACCAGTATCTTCAAAAGTTGATAAGCTGTTAGGTAAGTCCCACCAATTCACTTTATTGCCACATATGCTACATGCTTAGATTTTCAGTCCTTCACAGCACAGTAACAAAGTTATTAGGAAAACAGGAGTACCACAACCAAAGATGTTACAGAGTGTACACAGTTCTGACACGGAGAGCCATGAACATGGGAGGGTTTTCTTTAGGAAACAATTCTACTACAAAACAACATGGGAATAGAAGTAATTTAAAATGTTCAAACATTAAATGCAGGACTGGACTGCATATTGCCATTTAGGATGCTTCCTATTACAGGATATAAAAACTAACCCCCATCTATGGAATGTTTTTTTTTTTTTTTTTTTTTTTGACGGGGGCGCAAGAAATACCCCGGGGGATAGCTTTAGGCACCGTCTAAAAAAAAAAAAAAAAAAAAAAAAGATTACAGGTGTGAGCCATATTGCTTGGCATGTGAGTTTTTTGAACTAGGGAATAAGAAAAAGTGGTAATAGTGGTGACCAGAAGGGGTATGCTAT
>CAUYQV010062792.1:0-33179 GCA_963574575.1 Galagoides demidoff
AGGTGCCCGCCACAACGCCCGGCCATTTTTTGGTTGCAGCCATCATTGTTGTTTGGCGGGCCCGGGCTGGGGATTCGAACCCGCCACCTTAGGTGTACGTGGCTGGCGCCTTAGCCGATTGAGCCACAGGCGCCGAGCCAAGCCTTTTCATTTTCAAATGAAGTTATATTAACCTCTTCATTCCCAAATGGAGTTACATTAACCTTTTCAGCAGCAGAAAACTCCATTGTCCCAGTTCCCTAGCTTGTCGTGCATTTCCAAAAATCGGGACTTTTTTAAAATGCCAGGGGACGCGGGACAAATTGTTAAAAATCAGGACTGTCCCGCCAAAAGCAGGACATCTGGTCACCTTAGATTAGGGTGTATGCTCCTACTCAAAGTGGAACCACCCAAAAAACCATCTCAGGCTGCTTTGTTCATGATCTTATCAGAGCCCAGAGGATGTGTCCCAAAAAAGACAGTCTGCTTGTGCCTAGAAATGGGGGTGTGCCCTCTGAGCTCACCTGGGCCTAGAGAATGGGAGGCTCCCTGTCTAGCCCTGAGTGGTAGAATCCTGTATCAACACTACGAAAATCTTAACCTCTAGTCAGATCAACAGATAACTCTGGGGAAATTTAAAAGAAAATAAGTAATTCAATTGTTTAAAGGATTAAGTGACAAGTATTAAACATGATGTTTAGAGTACTATAGTCCCGTTTCCAATAAGGACAGAATGAGAGGAATAACTGATTCAAAGATTCTTGTTTTTAAAAAAATCTCATGACTGGGTGGTATCTGTGGCTCACTGGGTAGGGTACCAGCCCCATATACTGAGGGTGGCGGATTTGAACCCAGGCCCAGCCAAACTGCAACAACAAAAAAAAAAATAGCCAGATGTTGTGGCGGGCATCTGTAGTCCCAGCTACTTGGGAGGCTGAGGCAAGAGAATCGCCTAAGGCCAGGAGTTGGAGGTTGCTGTGAGCTCTGACGCCACAGCACTCTACCTAGGGCAATGAAGTGAAACTCTGTCTAAAAAAAAAAAAAAAACTCATGACAAAATGAAGTAAAAAAAGGACTAATAAAGCTTTCAGTTTCAGGACTTTTCAAGTTTATTTTCACAAACTAGTTCTTGGATTCGTGAATCAAAAATCTATTTCTAGGTAAAGCTTTCACTCTTCATCCAAGAGTAGATATATTCTTAGTCTGATGTTAATTTTCTCTTATTTGGAAAAGATGACTTAGAAAATTAGAAAAAAAATTATTATGTGAATAAAGGAATCTAGGGAATCACAGGATTTACTTTTTTCCGTGTAGATATTTATCATTTGTATTCTAAAAGTATAATCTGAGTCTCTCACAGGTTTTTTTGTTAAATGATTATAAGATGTACACTGAGACAGGTATATGCTGAATCAAGGAACTAGACGGTAGGGAATGCTGCTTACCTCGTTTTTCTATTTCAGGTGACAGAATTTTTATTTCAATTTCTAATGTGGATCCACTTTGCCCACACTGAGAGAAGATACCTGAGAAGAACTTGAGAACAGGTCTTCTTCAGGAGACCACAAGGATACACTGCAGGGTCCTCTCCGTGGTGACTCAGCTCTTGAGAATTTGTAGACTTGCTGTCCTGGAACCTGGACATTTCCACGTCTGTGAAATCCTGTAGTTTTGTGGGGACTGGAATAGCATCTCCCACTTGATTCAAACTGACCAATGAGAGGTTTGTGTGGGTTGGAACATTTTGAAGGAGATAAAAAGGGACAGACAAAGTCAGTTGGGGAGCGCCGCCATTTTGAATTCCTCTATGCCGTAAGCTCCACCAGCTGAAATAAAGTCCTTCCTCTTATACACACGGGGTTTGGGTGCTCTTCTCTCCACTGGGCCTTATCTTCCTGCAACAACGTAACCTAGAAATAACCGAGGGAGGTGTTTAAATCAGGACATTATATAAACAACTGAAAAGTTAATCAACGTAATCAAACTTGCAAGACAAAATGAAGAATCTATTTATGTATAAACTGAAATTAGTCTAGTCACAGAGGATAAGCAATAAATAATAAGCTCTGGGATTTTCACGTTCATTTTCATAGTCAAGTTTCCCTTAAGAATCTACAGCACAATTAAAAGTATTTTACTCTTTTCTGATTTTCTCTTTTTTGTTTTTAAATTCTTCTGGTTCTTTCTAATTTTAGAAGTCTTCAGTTTTCAGCTTAGAGTTGCATCAAGTTGGAATTTTAAATATAGGGTCATTATTTTTTATGATCTAAATTATAAAAAATTCTTGTCTTTTGGGTGGCACCTGTGGCTCAGTGCATAGGGCACTGGCCCCATATAACAAGGGTGGCAGGTGCAAGCCTGGCCCCGGCCAAACTGCAATTAAAAATAGCCAGGCATTGTGGTGGGTGCCTGTAGTCCCAGCTACTTGGGAAGCTGAGGCAGGAGAATCACCTAAGCCCAGGAGTTGGAGGTTGTAAGCTGTGACACCATGGCATTTTACTGAGGACGATAAAGTGAGACTCTGTCTCTAAAAAAAGAAAAAAAAACACCTGTCTTTTAAATATTCTGTAATTTTGGGGGGTACCTGTGGCTCAGTGAGTAGGGCGCTGGCCCCATATAATGAGGGTGGCAGGTTCAAACTCCGCCCTGCTGAACTGCAACCAAAAAATGGCCAGGCATTGTGGTGGGCGCCTGTAGTCCCAGCTACTCAGGAGGCTGAGACAAGACAATCACCCAAGCCCAGGAGTTGGAGGTTGCTGTGAGCTGTGTGAAACCATGGCATTCTATCAAGGGCAACAAAGTGAGACTCTGTTTCTACAAAAAAAAAAGAAAAAAGAAAAACATTGTGTAATTTTCTGCAACTTACCTGTATGCCTCTAGGAATAGTCCTTTTCACTCAAAGCATGTGAAACCCTAGTAAAGCAAGGGGCCCCTTGTAGCCAGGTTTGTGCTCAAAGTTGAGTTCGGAAACAGCCCTTCCAGGGCCTGGCACAGTGGCTCACACCTGTAATCCTAGAACTGTGGGAGGCTGGGGCAGGAGGATTGCTTGAGGCCAAGAGTTCAGAAATGCCCCTTCCAGGAAGCGAAGCAATTTTCCTAAGGTATTCTAATCTTCTTCTGTATATAATGAATACTATCAAAAGGGATCTCTTATTAAAACCCCGTGCCCCATTTTGCTCCTTCCTTGTGACTACTCAAGTTCTGTCATGAGTAAACCCTAAAGCCCCTGGGAAGCTCTGCCTGCACCCTTCTCTCCCTCTCTAGCTGTTTTCTTGTCCCCCACTCTGTGTTTCATGCAACCAGCCCAATTCCACTGGCTGCAGCACTGGAGGCTCAGAAACTTAACCATCCAAGTTAAAACAAGTATAATAAATCAAGGAAAAGTAGATTCTTTGTAGAGAAAAATTAAATTTTCCGAAGTCAGAGAGAGGTAAATGGGGAATAAGGAATATGCACAGCACTGAACGTGGCCTTTCTGGTTTTATACCCTTTAACCCTCTCTGGCTGTCACTTGTTCAAGCCTATGTGACTCACATCATCTAAGACAGGGTTACAAAAGTTTGCGTGGGCTCAGCGCCTGTGGCTCAAGAGGCTAAGGTGCCAGCCACATACACCTGAGCTGGCCGGTTCAAATCCAGCTAGGGCCCGCCAAACAACAATGATGGTTGCAACCAAAAAATAGCCAGGCGTTGTGGCGGGCGCCTGGGAGGCAGAGGCAGGAGACTCGCTTGAACCCAGGAGTTGGAGGTTGCTGTGAGCTGTGATGCCATGGCACTTCACCCAGGGCGATAGCTTGAGGCTCTGTCTCCAAAAAAAAAAAAAAAAAAAAGTTTGCGTGATCATTTGCTTTTTAAAGAAAAATAACTTCCAGACTGGGTCTGAACTATAAACAGTTTCCCCCATTGCCCAGCAACCTCCAACTCTTGGGCTCAAATGATTCTCTTCCCTCAGCCTCCCAAGTAGCTGGGAGGACAGGTGACCACCAAAACATACTGCTGTTTTTTTAGAGATGAGGTCTGGCTCTTGCTCAGGCTGGTCTCGAACTCCTGAGCTCAGGTAATCCACCTGCCTCAGCCTCCCAGAATGCTGGGATTACAGGTATGAGCCACTGGACCTGGCCTCAGTCCATACTTTTAAATCACAGTTTTTTCTTCCAAGGTTTCATCCATCTCTGAAAGCATGTGTGTCTCCTGCTTCATATCAAGGTGAGGAAATTCTTGTCTTTTCCTACTTTTCTGGGAGTTTTTATCATCTTGAATTTTGTCCAATGTCTTTCCTGCATTAATTGATATGCTCATGTGATTTTCCTGTTTTAGCCTGTTAATGGAGTACCCTGAGGCTGCTTTGTGTTCAAAGATGTGGTATGTGTTCCATTGGTACCTGACTGTTTATTTTCTCATTGGGTGGACTGTCATGTAAATGTTGATTAGATCTTGTTTCACGTCTTTTTATATCCTTGCTGATTTTCAGCCTAACTATTGATACAGGAGTGGTGAAATCTCCAACTATAATTTGTGGATTTGTCTTTTTTTTTTTTTATTCTATCTAATTTTAGGTACTGTATTTTTCAGCTTTAAACTTTCTACTTGTCTTTTTTTCTCTCTATTTCTTTGCTAATGTATAATATTTTTAATTTGTTTCAAGCCTGTCTATAATGCCAACTAAAGCATTTTTTGGGGGGGGGAGGTAGAGACAGAGTCTCACTTTATTGCCCTTGGTAGAGTGCCATGGTGTCACACAGCTCACAACAACCTCCAGTTCTTGGGCTTAGGCGATTGTCTTGCCTCAGCCTCCCGAGTAGCTAGGACTACAGGTGCCCGCCTCAAAGCCCAGCTATTTTTTTTTAATTGGAGTTTGGCCAGGGCCGGGTTTGAACCAGCCACCCTCAGTATATGGGGCCAGCACCCTACCCACTGAGCCACAGGCACTGCCCCAGCTAAAGCATTTTTAGACAATTTCCTTAAGACCTTTGTCAGATCATTCTAACATTACTGTCATCTCCATGTTAATATCTATTCTTTTTTTTTCCATTCATTCATCTTGAGATCTTTCTGGTCCTTGGTATGAGTGATTTTATACTGAAACCTAGACATTTCAGGTATGATATTGAGCTTTTGGATTTTTTTTTTTTTTTTTTTTTTTTTGGGATACAGAATCTTACTCTGTTGTCCTGAGTAGAGTTCTGTGGTGTCATAGCTCTCAGCAACCTCAAACTCTTGGGCTCAAGTGATTCTCTTGCCTCAGCCTCCAGAGTAGCCAGGACTACAGGCGCCCATCACAATACTAGGCTATTTTTAGAGACGGGGTTTGCGCTTTTGCTCATGTGGGTCTCAAACCTGTGACCTCAGGCAATCCATCCTCCTCGGTCTCCCAGAGTGCTAGGATTATAGATGTGAGCCACCTCACCCGAGGTTTGGGGTCTTATTTAAAATCCCTTGAAAGGAAAAGTGGAAGTGGGATATGAGCTGCCTTGTACTGCCAGATGAGATGGAATTTCCATCTCACGGAATTGGCCCCATTGGCTGTGGAGAGAGCTTCCACATCACTGTTCAGTGGAAAGGAAGGAGGTTCTTTCTCTGTTTGTAGCCTCCACTGCCACCTCCCTGGCTGGGAAGGGTGAAGACCTGTTACTGCCCCCTTCATGACTTTCCTTATGGGGGAGGAGTGGCAGAGATAAAAGCCTTGCCTCTTCAAGACCACCCCAGCAGGGAGGGCTGGGCATCTCATGGTGTGGTGGGTGTGGAAATCCATGTGGGCTGCACTAATGCACAGGGAAAGAGAAAAGTTCCAACTCCCTTCTCAGTTCTCTCTGACACTGGCCCAGTGAGGGTGTGGGAGGGGAAGATTGGTGCCACTGCCCTTACAGCTTGGGGACAGTCCAATTCTGTGCTTTTGGTTGTTTTTTTTTTTTTTTTTTGAGACAGAGTTTCACTCTGTCACTCTGGGTAGAGTGCTGTGGCATCGTAGATCACAGCAACCTCAAACTCTGGAGCTCAAAGGATCCTCTTGCCTCAGCCTCCCAAGTAGCTGGAACTACAAGTGCTCCCCACGATGCCTGGCCACAGGGGATTTTTGTTTTGTTTTGGTCTGCATTCATTGGCACTTCTGGATTTCCAGCTTTTTTAGCTAGAAGGCTGGGATATTTGAGTCAAGAACACAGGGGTCGCGGAGGCAGCCCTCTGTATTCACCTTTCAGAGTCATTTACATTAGTTCTATATGTGTATTAACGTCCGGGGTTTGTGGTTGTACTTTGTGGAAGCAATAGGGGAAAGTATTTACTTTATTGATACATTTATTCCATCTTCCCAGAGATAGTTTTTTTCTTTTTCTTTTTTTTTTTTTGCAGTTTTTGGCCGAGGCCGAGTTTGAACTTGCCACTTCCAGTATGTGGGGTTGGCGCCCTACTCCTGTAAATCCCAGGCACTGCCCAGTTTTTTTTCTTTTTAAATAAAACTGCAGTAAGCTATTATAAACACAAGAGGGCTCTTCTGACATAATTTTTACTCTTTTTTTTTTTTTTATTAGCCCAACTCCAGAAGGGCTAATTTTCAGCATTCTCAACACAGTTCTGAGGGATTAAATTGTCATTATAACTTCTTTCCAGTTCCCAAATATCCAAATGTTCTTCCATTTTATTTTTTAACAAGTGAGCTTTGTCTAATGATTTTCCCAAGTTTGCATTATTCTGTAAGAAAAACCATAGACCTGAGAAAACTGGCATTATTATTCATCCACATTCATCAGTTTATTTTTGACACATTACATTTATTTAAGTTTTTGAAGGAAACTCATCACTGCCTTCAAAGAGATTACAATCTGAAAATACAAAGTAAAACTTTAAATAGGTTTCAGAATTTCAAAATTACACCAGGTTCCAGTGATCTGTTGTACAGCAAAGTGACTATAGTTAATGAATTTACTGTGTATTTTGAAATTATTATAAAAGTGGATTTGAAATGTTCTCTCTACAAAGAAAGGGTAAGTGAAGTGCTGAATATGTTAATTAGTTTATCTGCTTATTCTACAATGTATTGAAACATCACATCACATGCCATAAATATATACAATTATTATTTTCCAATTAAAAATAAAGCAAAGAATTTTAAAATTCATTTTGCTATTCACATGTCTTTCACAAAAAAGCATTCATTAAAAACCTAAATTGGGCTAGGCACAGCTGCTCATGCCTGTAATCCTAGCCCACTGGGAGGCTCAGGCAGGTAGGTTGCTTGAGCTCAGGAGTCCCAGACCAGTCTGAGCAAAAGCAAGACCCAAATCCTTACTAAAAACAGAAAACTAACCAGGCTTTGCGGTAGATGCCTGTAGTCCCAGCTACTCAGGAGGCTGAGGCAAGAGGATCACTTGAGCCCAGGAGTTAGAGGTGGCTGTGAGTTATGATGATGCTATGGCACTCTACCCAGAAAAACAGAGTGAGACTCTGTCCAAAAAAATAAAAAAAACTCTAAATAAGAAAAGCAATTTATAATAAAAACTTTCCCATTTTAATCAATCTCAGTGGCTGGAGTAGGACAGCAGCTGTTATACCTCGTGGATCTCTAAACTTTTGTTTATCAAATGTAAACACAAAAATGAGTTAAATATTGCAACAGGAAATAGTGAAAATTCTTGAGGCTAACCTAGTGGACCGGCAGCTGCCACTAGCAGTATTGTTCCCGCAGAACCTCACCCCACGTTCTTTCATCTTGTCAGGATAAACAGATCCATCTTTCAAGTGCCACCCCAGAAATTTAAATTGGAACTCTGAGCACCTTTGGAAATGTACATTACCAATCCAGTTCAAGTGCAAGTGAAGGTCATAAACTGCTTCTCTAAACTATCTAATAATTTAAAAACAATTTCTTTCCATTCAGATAGAGAGGCATTCTCATGACCTCTAACCAGCAGCAGGATTTTACTAAATCATTGCTGTATTTAAAAATCAAAAATTACCATAACAAAACATGGATGCCAGTTCAAACCAAGCTTCCCTAAACTTTTGACCTCAAATGCATTTCAGAATGAAAATGGCAAGGAAAAAAAAAAACATAAACTATATTCCAATAGGAAGCATTTTGGTTGCTAATTATTCAGAATTAGTGGTCATGACAGTTTAAAAAAATTTTTTTAAAGGTCAAAAATCTGCAGAATGGAAAGCACCCCCCGCTGTGATGTCTGACAGGGACGTACATAAAGCCAGGCTCCCAGAGCCGTGGCACTCTGGGCGCCATCCCTGTAGACTATAGCACAAATGCTCCCGTCAGTGGCAGTTTCTCCTCAGCTCTTGGTGTGCTGATGGCTGTGAATGGCCAGATTCACCAAAAGCAAGGTAAGCACCTAATGAGGTTTATGGAAGGGGAGCAAGATAGGTTTACAGAGCAAGAGCCACAGATGACCAATGGGTCCCCTTGTAATAAGTAGAAGCTCAGGGTGTGGTCTGGGGTCTTGTTTTACAGCACCTGGACGGGGCCCTCCTGGACAGCTGATGATAATTAGCTTGAGGTTACTGAAGGTTGCTGCGGGCTGCCTGGCCCACAGGCTGGGGAATTCCCTGCAGTCCTTTTGCAGATGAGCAGGGCAGTCCTCCTTCTGCAAGGGTGGCGGTTGTCCAGGCTGGGATCAAGGGTGTGGCAGCACCAAGACTGTGGTCACCCTTGTCCTTCTTCCCAAGTGGGGCAACTATTCAAGGCAGCATAAGACAGGCTCCCCAAGACAGTGAACCCCTCACTACCTCCCTAACATTTCTGCTGGTGTTTTCCAGGGCCTTCTGTGTCTGCCATTTGCTGACTGCTGCCACCACCCAGTTTACTCATCCACAGAAAGCAGCCCTTGCTTATATACTTCACGAGGGTTTTAGGGGAATAAATGGGCAGGATATTGAAAGTCCAAAATAATAGTTAAGTTTCCTCTTACTTCATAGTCATTTTTTTTTTTCAGAATCAGAAGAAATGTTGCTGAGTCTGATGGTAAGTCAGAGTTAACTGGCGCTATAAGGGGAAAGTTTTAGAGGAAAAGAGAAGATCATATACAGAAGCACAGTTGTCTAAAACAATTTAGAGCATGGAAGGAAAGGCAGTGGTGTTGGCATAAGCAGAGGAAGAGGGCAGACTGGCAAAGGGAACAGGACCCAGATCAGGAGCAGCCTTGTTCATTTCCAAAGGAACCTTCCTTTACCCTTCATTGACAGAACACCCTCTGAGCTCTTCTCAACAAGAGTCAAATGAATAGACTTGCGTTCAAGAGATCTCACTAGTGGCTTCTGGGGGATCAACTGAAAAGAAAGAACCTAGAGGTCAAGAGATCAATTAGAAGCCTGTAGCCAGAGTGTGGGAAAGAAATGATGGAATCCTGAACTGAGGCAGCAACTGTGGGAATAGAAATCTTGAAGATGAATATATAGAACTTTGGCTTGATGGTTTGTTGGGGTGAGAGAAGAAGGGAATTAAGGATGAGATTCTGATTTTCTGATATTGAAAGTTGAAAATTGGATGGAAGATTGGTGTTTTATTTTCTTTTGTGGTTTTTTTTTTTGTTTGAATATTATCTTTTCATGAATCTCTAAAAATAGACTTTCCTAATTTTTATGACTGTGGTCCAACCACAGATGCAATTTTCCTAAGATGTGTGAAACCAAAGCTCCCCTGTGCACCAGTAACTTGGGGGAAGTTGTCAACATTGCAGCCTTTATGATATATACGTATATAAGCAGTTGACCCTTGAACAACACAGGCTTGAATTGCATGAGTCCACTGCCATGCAAATTTTCTCCCACTTCTGCCTCCCTTCAAACAGTAAAGTCATTACAAGGATCCATTTCCACTTAATGAATAGTATTATAAATACATTTTCTCTTCCTTAAGATTTTAAAAAAAAAAAAAAAAAACAGGATCTTGCTTTGTTGTCTAAGCTGGAGTGCAGTGGGTGCTATCACACAACTTGATAGCTCAGTCATCACCTGTTGTGGACTGAACTACATTCTCTCCAAATTCATAGGTGGAAGACTTAACTCCCAACGTGACTGTCTTTGGAGATAAGGACCTAGCAAGGTAAGGAAGGTTACATGAACTCATCAGGGCAGAGCCCTAAATTAGTAGGACTCCCCTCCTTATAAGAAAAGGAAGACACAAGGGAGGGATGCACACATGTGAGGACACAGCCAAAATGTCACCTGCAAGCCAAGGAGAGAAAGCTCAGGTGAAAACAAACCAACAACACCTTGATCTTGAACTTCTAGCTTCCAGAACTATGGAGAAATAAATTTCTCAAGCCATGGCATTTTGTTATGGTCATCCCAGCAAACTAACACATGTACAAGGATCATGAAAGAAAAAATCAATCCAGAGTGAACTCACAGAATCTTTGCTTTCTAATGCATGCACACCAGCAGACAAGGGTGTGTCTCCTTGCGTATACACCCTATCCACTGACTCCTTCACAGAGCTCGGTGGCCAGTGACCACTGCTACCTTCCTTGTGGCAGATGCCAGGAAGCATGTGCCCTGTTGTCTTGATGATGGTTTGACTTGTCACAATCAATGATGCTTTTTTGTTTTTTTTTGAGACAGAGTCTCACTTGGTCACCCCTGGTAGAGTGCCATGGCATCAAAGCTCACAGCAACCTCAAACTCTTGGGCTCAAGTGATTCTCTTGTCTCAGCCTCCCAAGTAGCTGGGACTAGAGGTGCCCCCCCACAATGCCCAGATATTTTTAGAGACTAGGTCTCACTCTAGCTCAGGCTGGTCTTGAACCTGTGAGCTCAAGCAATCTGTCCACCTCAGCCTCCCAGAGGATTAGAGGCATGACCCACAGAGCCCAGCCCAATCAATGATGCTTTTGAAGAACAAAATAAGGAATTGAAGTTTTCTACCACATCTGTATTTAAATTATTCTCCTAGGGTTCACATGTTCCAAGGAGGTGATTTGGACTTTGCTATAGTAATAGAAGGAAGCCGTCTGAGCCATGCCTAACCCCATGCTAACCCCACCAGGATCAGGGTGCGGGAATTGAGCAATCTAGAGGAACTTACTGGGTACATAGGCCACGCCGGGGTGATAGGGTGCTTGGCTCAGAGGATTCTTCAGGCAGCTGAAAATTAGCTTTGTCTGCACCAGGGAAAAAGCCCAAAACATATGCAGACTTCCTGTCACACTGGGGGAAAAAAAGCATAAAGGCCATTTCCTCTCTTAGAGAAGAGTGTCTGGATGCACGCATCACAGGAAAAGTAAGCATGACCGAAAAATCGGAATCATTCCCATTCTTTTATCTGAAAGAGTTCTCGGAAGAAAAATGATCTCTTTTCATGATGCCCACACACAATTTATTTTCAGAGATAAAAGTTTGTATCTGTGTAGAAATAAACCAGGAAGATGATTTGCAATGTCTTTCCGGGTTTAGCATATTTTCCATATGCTTTCTGATTTCTTGACATCCCAGCTTAAAAGACCTCAGCTACTCAAAAAAAAAAACAACATTTTTTTCTTTCAGTTGTAAAACTGCACTCACTGGGTGCATTTACTGTTTCCTATTTTCCTTTGAATCTATCTTCTTCTCCCCCTCTCCACTGTATTTACACACAAACGTCCTCGCCTGTGCTCACACATCATCTTCACACTTCTTATGTCACAGCAAAAGAATTCACTGGTTTCGTGAGGTTTTCCTTTCTGCTCTGGCAAGAACTTAGAACAGGAACAGGTGCCTGACCTGAGAAATTAATCAATTAAATTAACCAAACCGTGGTGGCTGTTACCTTGAGCAGTTTTTTTAAAGGGGGAGGGACAAAAACGTATTTTGTTCCTGGGGTGGAAATGAACATTCTCCAAGGTTTGCGCACAGGGTGTGATGTGAGGAGACCTTGGTGGAGAGAGGGCAACCGAGAGCTTGACATACGAGGTTGTAAAGGTTGGTTTTTAAAAGCCTAAAGATTTGGCGATCGAAAAATCAAGAGCCCGAGGATGGGAATTAATGCAGTTTTAAATTTCTATTGATGCAGTTTTAAATTTCTATTGGGAGAACCACCCTTCAATAAGGTACGCCTCATAAGAAAAGAAGATAAAAATGGACCTGTTTTCCCCAGGCAGGGTGCATGGTGTTGGTGAAGGCAGCAGAAGAGATGGGGAAGAGGGAAGGGCCGGCAAGAGGGAGGAGGAAGAAATATTTTATGGTTGAAATCAGCTTATGGATATTCTGAGGACAACAAAGCACCATAGCGGTTAATATATATTATTTATTTATATCTCACTTTGTTCCAAAAACATATTTAAGGCACTGGATTGAAAATCATCTCAGGCTCACTGCAGCACAAACCCCTCATTGTAGCTGCCACGACAGGGTGGGGTCTTCCTGTCTGGGTGGACTAAGCGCCCCTGAGGGACACAGAGGCCATGAGTGTTAAGAGGCAGGAGAGTGGTTTTCTCTCATCAAAGAGTCTCCTGCAGTAAAGCAGCCTCCAGCGGGGAGTGTCTCCTTGATTAAGGTAAAGATGGGAAAGGGGTGGCCAGGAAGGAAGGAAAGCCTCCCTCAGAGCCATTTATGAAAGATTCACTCAGAAATTCAGGGCTTACAATGTGCAAAAATCATACATTCTGAGTTCATTTCTGGGTCTGGAGAAAGAGAAAAGAATTTCAAGCATTTTGTCTTTTTAAGAGTGATTATTTATATAAATCCACAGATAAATTGCTTCCTCCTGAGCTGAACAAGTTGGAATTTCAATTACAAGTTGATGTTCTGTCTCTCAGTAAAGACGCTCTGGTTTGAGGGAACTCTGGAGACCACACACTCTATGAAATATCTTTAGGTACAATCACCCATGGACAACCTTAAAAGACACTCTCAGTCAAAGTGGAAAACATTTTTAGTGTGAACCAAGTAAATTCGGGGTTTAGCTATGATTGGCAAAATTATATACTTAAATCTAGAAATAATTCAATAAGCATATCTGGTAATGAAAGAATACAATCTTTAATTTACCATAATCTGGGAATGAAAGGATATAATCTTTTTTTTTTTTTTTAGATTGATACGAGGGTAGAAATGTTTAGGTCACATTGTTTTCATTTCTAGGGTAACGTTCAAGTTGTAGTTGAGCCCCTCACCTGGGGGACGGGGGACGGGTCGGACACCCTCACATTGTGCACATCAGGTGAGATCTTGCCAATCACCGCCTCTCTCTCCCCAAACTTCTCCCACCTCTCCCCTCACCCTTGCTAGACTATACTTGCATTTTTTCATTCGTGTGGGTATGTAGTTCTTTATATATATGCTTCATATTAGTATTGCATGAATCTTTTTTTCTATTCTTGAGATATTTTACTAAGAAGACAGTGTTTCAGCTCCATCCAGATAAACACAAAAGATGTAAAGTCTTTATCTTTTTATGGCTGAATAGTACTTCATGGCACACATATACCACAGTTTATTAATCCATTCATTAGTCGCTGGGCGCTTGGGTTGCTTCCATGTCTTGGCACTTGTGAATTGAGCTTCAATAAACATTCTAGTGCAAATGAAGAACACATCCTTTTGTTGGCAGAAGTGTCCAACATAGGAGCTACATTAATTATTACCAGTAGGCAATTACTACACTTTCCAAGGGGTAGAGTCTTCCTGCTTCACAAGTAGTCTGTTCTACACCATGTCTGTCAGCATTTTTATTTTGAAATAAAAGTTTGCCAAATAACTCAAATTTGAATAACTAGAGCTATTAGTTCAGTAGAGAAAATGCAATCTAAGAAAGTCCCTTCCATTCCTTTCATTATATGCCACAAAATACAACCCCCCAAAATACAAAATATATATATATTTCCTTTTTTTCCTCCATATAACTCTTTATTCAGATTCGGCTATTGTTAACATTGGTTTCCCTTTCTTTTTTCTTTTTCTTTTTTTTGCAGTTTTGGCCAGGGGCTGGGCTTGAATCTGCCACTCCCGGGTATTTGGGGCCGGCACCCTGCTCCTTGAGCCACAGGCACCCTAACCCTGGGTTCCCTTTCTTCAAAGATTGTGTCCTACCAATCCTGCTTTTGGTTGCTCTTCAGTGCATTCAAATTATTTGTTGCTTTGTATTTTATATTTTGTCTAGGATTTAGAACTGTTATCCACAAGAGGGTCCACTACCAGCTATTCTTTTCTTTGCAGTTTTTGGCCGGGGGCTGAGTTTGAACCCACTACCTCTGGCATATGGGGCTGGTGCCCTACTCCTTTGAGCCACAGGCACCCTAACACTACATAAGCTATTCTTGCTTGCAACACCAGAATTGGAACCCCTATTTTTTTTAAGCAATGGGGTCTTGCTCTATCACCCATATTGGAGGGTAGTGGCCCAATCATAGCTCACTGCAACCACAAATTCTTGAGCTCAAATGATCCTCCCACCCTAGCCTCCCAAGTACCTGGGATTACAAGCATGAGCCACCATGCCTTGCTCCTCTCTGCTTCTAATATTAAAGAACAGAGCAGAATGCTCAGCGCCTGTGGCTCAAGTGGCTAAGGTGCCAGCCACATACACCTGAGCTAGTGGGTTCAAATCCAGCCCAGGTTCGCTCAACAACAATGACGGCTGCAACCAAAAAATAGTTGGGCGTTGTGGCAGGCACCTATAGTCTCAGCTACTTGGGAGACAGAGGCAGGAGAATCGCTTGAACCTAGGAGTTGGAGATTGCTGTGAGCTGTGATGCCATAGACAGCTTGAGGCTCTGTCTCAAAAAAAAAAAAAGAACAGAGTAGAAGTCAAACTTAATCCTAGTTGAGGCTATTTTCTCAGCCTGCTCAGTTAGCAAATAGTCATACAGCTCATAATAACTTTGGCCATTGGCAGACTGCATGTATGATGGTGGCCCTGTAGAGTATAAATGAGCAGAGAAAATTCCTAATACCTAGTGTCACTGTAGCCATATAATATCATAGCACAATGGGTTATTTATGTGTCTGTGGTGATACTGGCATAAACAAACATACTGCACTGCCAGCCCTATAAAAGCATAGCAAATACAATTATTACATAATAATGATAATTGACATTGTTTATGTATTTACTATACCGTATTTTTCATAATTATAAGTAGTATTATTTTGACTTATAAAAAAACTTGACTGTGTGTCTTAGTTCATTTTCTGTTGCTTATAATAAACTAGGCTGAGCACGGTAGCTCACTCCTATAATCTTACCACTCAGGGATGCCGATGTGCGCGGATTGCTTGAGCTCAGGAGTTCAATACTATCTTGATCAAGAGTGAGACTCTGTCTACTAAAAATAGAAAAACTGAGGAAAGAGGGTATAGGTATTTCAAGTCCAAGAGTTCAAGGATTTCTACCCAGGGCAAAAGAATAAGACTCTACCTTATTCTAAAAAGAAAAGAAAAAATAGAATACCTGAACTGGGCAATTGATAAAGGAAAGGAGTTTATTTCTTATAATTATGGGGGCTGAGAAGCCTGAGTCCAAGGGACTCCATCTTGCATAGTCCTGAGGTGGCACACGGCATCCTGTGGAGAGAGGGTCAGGTGTGCTGGTTCAGAGCTCTCTTCCTCTGCTTCTGCAGCCACCCGTCCCACTCCCATGTTAACCCATTAATCCAATATTTCAGGCATGAGTTCTATCCATCTATCCAGAGGGCAGAGCCCTCCATCCATCCATCCAGTCCCCTCATGACTCAATCACCTCTTAAAGGCCCCACCTCTCAACATCAACCCACTGGGAATTAAATTTCAACATGAATTTTGGAGGGGACAAACATTCAAGCCCTGGCACTATACAAAGCCTGAGGCAGGTCCTTCAGGAGGTATCCATTGTTATCACAGGAGATGACAGCTCCATGCATGTTCCTGCCCCTGAAGACCTTCCAGTGGGACAAGATGTGGAGGTGGAAGCCAGTCATAGGAAGATCCTGACCCTGTGTAGGCCTAGGCCAATGTGCGTGCCCGGGTCTTAATTTTTAACAAAGCACTTTTTAAAAAAAAAGTAACAATCCCCCCTCCCCAAACTAAAAATAGAAAAAAGTTGATAGAATAAGGATATAAAGATAATAGCATTCCAGTTCAAGATGGCTGACTAGACACATCAGACGCCCACACAAGGAACCAAAACTATGACTCACACTCCAAATAGAAAATCTACAAGAGAACACTTGAGTCCAAGAGAGAAATCACAGGAAAACAAAAGCTGTTTGGAAAACTGTGTGGACTCACCAGCGTTGTACACGTGTCTGCACCTGAGCAGGGTAGACTGCTCCCTTCTTCCGCCACACCCACTACCTTTACCTTGTGGATGCAGAAGGTGTAATGCTGGAGTGTGGAATTTTGACTCCCATGGACAAGAATTTTTTTACTTTGTTTTAGAAATCAATATCATTTTCTATAACTTCCCTATTTTTTTTTTAATTTTTCTTTTAGAGACAGAGTCTCACTTTATTGCCCTTTGTAGAGTTCTGTAGCCTCACAGCTCATAGCAACCTCCAACTCCTGGACTTAGGCAATTCTCTTGCCTTAGCCTCCAAAGTAGCTGGGACTATAGGCGCCTGCCACAATGCCTGGCAATTTTTTTGTTGCAGTTTGGCCTGTGACCAGGTTTAAACCCACCATCCTCGGTATATGGGCCGGCACCCTATTCACTGAGCCACAGGTGTGCCACCCTAACTTCCCTATCTTTATCAATGTTACTTCTTTTATTTTAAGCAGAGTATCAATTTTTTTTTTTTTTGACAGGGGCTGGGTTTGAACCCACCACCTCCAGCATATAGGACCGGCACCCTATCCTTTTGAGCTACAGGCACTGCCCCAGAGTATCAATTTTAATATTTAATATTTACTTCTAAATATTTGGCTTAAATGGTTAATTTCTCATATCCTATTACTGTGTTTCCCCGAAAATAAGACACTGTCTTTATTTTTTCTCAAGAAGACACACTAGGGTTTATTTTCAGAGGATGTCTTATTTTTATCTGCTTTGCAGATATGTTGATGGGCATTGGCTATGCAGATAATATGTACCCCCACCAACATATCTGCATAGCCACGCCCATCAGTAGGTCTTATTATCCAGGGTAGGGCTTATATTTAACAAATGCATAGAAATCCTGCTAGGGCTTATTTTTGGGTAGGTCTTATTTTCAGGGAAACACGGTAATCACCAAATTCTATTGATTTGTTTTTCTTTTGAATGGCCTCCATTCTTCTCTCCTCCTGACACCACACTTTGCAGGACTTCAGTGGCTGAAGTCTGGACTGTAGCAACAGTTTCCTAGCTGACTGCTTTGTCCCCGTCATCACCCCACATCCTGCCTGTTCCTGCCAAATCATCTTTTTTTTTTTTAATTGTTGGGGATTCATTGAGGGTACAAGAAACCAGGTTCCACTGATTGCATTTGTTAGGTAGCGTCCCTCTTACAATTGTGCCTTGCCCCCAAAAGGTGTGTCACACACCGAGACCCCACCCTCAAGTCATTTTTTAATACTATTATTTCACCAAAAATTCTTTCTTCTCCTTTCATTTCCCTCCTTCCTTTTTCTTTTTGATAAGAATTTAGTGAGGCCTTACAATGGGTGCAATCTCTGTAAAATTTTTTGTTCTGTTCAATCTCACATTCCCCTACTCATCCCAAGCAGTTTTTCACTATGTCCTGACCATAATGTCCCATCAGTGGTGTCTGGCTCCTTAGTGTCCCTCAGCCACGTCCATACCACTGCCTCTGGCCTTTGTTCACAACTTCCAGGGATACCTGAAGCTGTAGCAGAGGTTTCTTCTTAGTGACACTTGGGTCTTTTTTTGATCTTCCATCTCTCTGGACTTGTGTAGTCACAGAAAACTGACCTTTAGTCTTTTATCCTTTGCTCCTGTTGGTTAATATTAAATCCTTGCTGGCCTGAGGAGTCACCTATTTCACTTCTGAATATTCCTTAGTCTGAGCACAGTTACAGATGTCTCTTAAAAAATGACTTTGGACTGATTTTGAGTGTCTAATTTATCTGTAGAGTTTGGGCCCTTTAGGTTGCTTGATATGATTTTCACTTATTAAAAACCTTTACAACATCCCAGGCACTGTTTCTAGATGCTGTGAACAGAATGACTATTAAAAGAATACACAAAAAACGAGAATGGCTCTCCATCTGGTCTCATGAAGAACATGAACATTTCAGAGCCAAGCTTCAGGGAGTAGATGAAAGATTAGAGATTTTATTCAGGTACAAGGACAATACATGGTTGGGTTGTTTGCTTTGCAAGAAACAGAAGTCTGGCTCAGAGCCCGTAGCACAGGGTTTATGGCACCAGCCACATGCACTGAGATTAGCGGGTTCGAATCTGGCCCAGGTCAGCCAAGCAACAATGTCAACTGCAACAAAAAAAATAGCCTGGTGTTGAGGTGGGTGCTTCTAGTTTCAGCTACTTGGGAGGCTGAGACAAGAGAATCGCTTAAGCCCAAGAGTTTGAGGTTGTTGTGAGCTGTGATGCTACAGCACTCTACCGAGAGCGACATAGTGAGACTGTGTCTCAAAAAAAAAAGAAAGAAACAGAAGTCTGTTGCAACTAAGCCTGCCTTTGATGAATCACTTGCTTGATGTTGTAGACCCCTTCTTATTCATCATTTCTGCAACACATTGCTTCTCTTGTCTTGTGATGTTTGCATATTGTTTTTCAGTACATCTTTTCCTTTTTTTTGCAGTTTTTGGCCGGGGCTGGATTTGAACCCGCCATCTCTGGTATGTGGGGCCTGCACCCTACTCCTTTGAGCCACAGGCGCCGCCCTACATTTTCTTCTTCTTTTTTTGGCCCCGTGCACAGAAATTCTCCAAAGAGAATGTAAATAGATACTTTCCCTACTTAGTTGGTCACAGTTGTCCTTACAGATCACAGAATCCTACATTTGACACCTTTTGGTGTCACGTATCCTTCAATTCAGTCATCATCAAGCAAGTGGGATGGCTTAATAGGTTTTCCCATCCAGAAGCTGAGACATGGGAGACACTCCCCTAACATAAGGATATGTAACTTGAAAATGCTTCAGTTCACTTTAGAATAGTGTTTTACTAAAAGTGCACAACATGAATGGAATAAGCTCACTAAACTACTTCTAGAAGCATTGCACATATTTTCATCTTAATGCCAGTTGTGACAATGGTCTGATCCTTAATTTTATAGTTCTTATTTGGAAAAAAAAAGTTCCAAGTATAAAGAAAACCTCCAATATTCTGAGATACAGTTACTTTCTTGGTTCCCATTTGACCACACGGTATTGGTCACTGCTCACTGTTAGGTGAAACAGTTAATATTCTTAAAAGTTTCTTAAATTTATGAAATTATCTGCAGGAAAAAAATAAAGCTAGCTTTTGATTTTGAGGTGTTGAACACTCAAGACTGAATTTGTCTCACTTTTATCTCCTCTATATAAAATTGTTCATTTGAGTAAATTTACTGCAGATATTTTTTTCTAAGCTTAGACATTTTTCTCATAATAAAAATTGTTATAATCTTGACTGCCCAGGAAAGAAAGCCTTTATAAGGATTTAACCTTGCATGCAATGCTTTGATCACCTCTTTACATTTTTCCTTTCTGTAGCCTTGACATTGTAAAAACTAGCTGGGCAGTAAGTACAATCTCAAACACAGGCAAACGTTTCAATGTGCTTGCTTCATACTTGGCTAATGCAATATGGGAAAAAAAGTGCAATTCATAAATTATTTTTCAATTTCAATGTTTTTCATTCTCAAATAGATAAACTCTTATTCACTTAAAAATCTTTCTTAAAAGTATCACGTTGGCTTTGGTTGCAGTCTGCCCTGCACATTTGCTTTGTATTGTTGCTTCTTTCAACAATCTCTGCTGAAATATTCCTGGTCAATGTTCACAAAGTCATTTATATCTCAAGTCAACAACTTAACTCCTCAGTTGCTATACTACTTTTATTCTCCAGTAAGCTATTTTTGAAGCACAAGATCATGGGATACCATGGGCTCAGGACTCAGCGAGCTTCCTGTTTTTCTTTGGCTTGACTGCAGTACATTTGCATTGAGAAATACAGACCTAACTGTTGTGTCGATACTTACATCCTCAGGCTTGCATCATTCAGAAGTATTTCGAGATACTGTCAGTGAACTGGAGACACAATAGAGTATATTAAAGCATAGGTGACCACAAAATCTACATTTCCCAACAGCAGGAAAATAGATTGAGGCTGAGAAGAATATTCAGAGTGCTTTAACCTGTATGTATGGAAACATAGACCTTGACCGTTTGCCCCCTTTGATTAGGTGAAGAGCATTACAGATTCACCAAAACCTTTATAAATACCTAAAACTTAGCACAGTTCTATTACTAACACAACACAGATGCAACTCCTTGTCACTGTTACTGTTCACATCTGACGAATACTTACTCCTTGAAACCTGGAAGTGGAGACAAGTCCGTGCTACACACAGGTAGCCTAAAACAACAAATCAGGGCTGATTGGTCACATTCTCCTATTTTTAGCAGAATACAAATAATACCTGATGAAGAGGTTATTCGCCAAAACATCAGATTCTCAGTATTTTTTTAAAAGCATGAGAAAATTAAACTTTTTTTGGCAGTTTTTGGCCAGGGCTGAGTTTGAACCCGCCACCTCCGACATATGGGGCTGGTGCCCCACTCCTTTGAGCCACAGGTGCGCCCATTAAACTTTTTGAATGACAGTATAGAGGAGACCTAGAGTGATCAGTTTTGTGATGAAAGATGATAGAAGGGAACGCACAGTAACACACACAGAGTAATTTCATTTTTTAATGAGTACAGTTGAAGTTACTAGAAAGGTAACAGTTTTTGTTTTTTTTAATTCTCTAAAATCCTTTAGTGCCAGATTTTCAAAACTTACTCAGCTAAACAGCACGAATGCCTCAAACATATTTCCAAGCATGGTCGGGGGACCTTTCTCCCGACTCCTTTTTGGAGTCCTTCACATTGTGTGATGTGCTGGCCCTGTTTCCATGAAGCTTTCATTCCAGCTGTTCAAGATCTCCCACTAATTGGTGAATAATATTGTTACATGCCTGCTTGAAATGGGTCACTGATTTAAAAATGTGTGTATGCAGGCCATTCCTTAACTGATTTTTACCTTTTTCATATAAGTGACTTTTTTTTTTTTTTTAAAAGACAGAGCCTCAAGCTGTCCCCCTGGGTAGAGTGCTACAGTGTCACAGCAACCTCCAACTCCTGGGCTCAAGCGATTCTCCTGCCTCCACTTCCCAAGTAGCTGGGACTACAGGTGCCGGCCAGAACACCTGGCTATTTTTTGGTTGCAGCCATCATTGTTGTTTGGCGGGCCCAGGCTAGATTCGAACCTGCCAGCTCAGGTGTATGTGGCTGGCACCTTAGCCACTGAGCCACAGGCGCAGAGCCAAATGACCATTTTATGGGCTGAAACATTCAGACTTAACCACACATCAGCACTCACAGACATAACAATATGTACTAATGAGAAATAATCGTTAAATTGTACTCTTGATGCTTACGACCATTAAATTGTACTCTTGATGCTTATGACCTTGAACATGAGTTTAAGTTCTCTGAGGTTTTATTTCTCGGTATATATAATAGGAAGCAAAATATTATATCCCATAGAGATTGTTATTGGAAAAAGGTTGAGAAGTGACAAATATAAATATATTGTGATATCATCTTCAGTTTTCACTGAACCTCTGAAATGCTGAATTCTGAACATGGTTTGTCTGGTGCTAACATTAAGGACATTAATTTCTTTGAATCAACAAAAGGCTATCTTAAATAAATAAGCGATTGGCCAGTTTCTACCACTCTAGAGGCTAAATCTCATCGGACCTCTCGAGGACTTGCTTTTGCAATGAAACTATAGTTCAACAGTAACGCATGATTCATTAAGAATACAGGCAAGGCTTTATGTTATATTTATTTATTTTCCAGCTTGTACAAACTGGATGTAGAAGCATAAACATAGTACATTTCTACCATCTTCAACAAAAATATAACCAATATGTACAATTATTGTATTAAAAATACAAAAGGGATACAGACTCCACCAATGTCTTTCTAAAAGACATACAGGTACAAGTAGTATCAAAAGTATGAGGAAATCACCAGTTAATTGTACATTCTGCACTTGACATCACAGAGTGAACTGAGATTAGCAGTCCTATGTTCTACAATTACTTAATGCTTAGGTAACATTTGTGCAACTTGTGGTAGAGCTAGATTCTGTCTTTCTATATGCACATGAGGTCCACAGCCTATATAATAAAACTGGCAAATAATGCATATTACATGTAAAATTACAAATGCATAATTGACAATGTAATATATAAGCGAGTAGACAAATGCCATGATACAGAAGAGAATTATTAAATAAAGCACTGACATTGTTTGATACAGTGAAAAAACACTGCAATTCCACTTTTAAAATTTGAAGCTATTTACGTTTACTACTGATCAATATGATCAGCTGAATTTAATGAAAAAAAAAAAAAGTCCAAGACCAGCAGTTCCTCACATTTGAGTACTACTCGGATTGGCAGCCTTCACTTTTCCGGAGTCTGTGCAAAAACAACACAAAAATAGAGTGGAGGGGTCATTTTCAGTCATTACAAGGTTAATAGCAGCTGTGAGCAGATGGTTGCTACACTTAGGCCTTCTCTAAACTCAGCGTCCATAAAGCCACTTGGAGGTTAGTCTTTGGTGACTAACCCGCCTTGCAAAGGCTGGTGTGTCTAACCAGCTTTTGATCTTTTGTCATGTTTAAAGGCTTGTTTATTCCCTAATGCCAATTCAGTAAGGGAGGCTGTCTTGAAAGAGCAGTAAAAACAGCTGGCATTAGCTCTCACACCCCAAGCTGCTTTCACTGCCATGTTGTCCAGTTATAAATGTTTCTTTAAAAAAAAAAAAAAGAAAGAAAGAAAAAGAAAACCAAAAACAAAACCTAAAACTCTAAATTAATAAAAATCAAAGAAACATAACTTAAAAATGGGGTTTGCCATCCATCTCGATGGAGCAGGACACGCCCTTCAAATGACACTGTCCTGCCTCCATAAGGCTCAGACAGGACACAAGAGTCCTATTTCCCTCCCCTGGCCATGTGCAAACAGATTTACAGAGGAACCTCACCCACTGGGGAAGGAGCAGATGAGGTGACTTGGTATTTAAGTAATTGGCTAACATTTTACAGTTCCAGGATAGGGCACTTCACGGGCGAGGCCACGTGGGGAGACAGGGTCACAAGCCATGCCTTCCCCTCTTCTTGGTACAGCCACACCCTGTCCGGCATATTTGGTTTTTTAGAAACCAGGCTGGCAACCCTAATTAAGGTTCAAAATAATACTGTAATCATTGAATGGATAAAACATTTACTCTCAGAACACAATCTTTAAATTCATTTCTTTTTAAAAAGGAGGACATTGTAAACAAGTGGACAAGCACTGTACTCAAAGGATTTCATTGTTTTCTTTGTCTTCCTCGGTGGGTTAAAGGCCCCAAGTAGTTCAATGGCTAGCTTTTCTCATTATCCCAATGAGACCAAGTGCTAGGACTGGTTTGAAATCTAAAAGGAAGATTTTTAAAAATCCTTCCAGGCATTGAGAAGTGCAGCCAGAGTGAATCATCTCGTCGTGATGATCTTGGAATCTGGAATGATACTGTGTGATGTGGCAGGCAGCAACAGCGGGAGCTGGGAGGTTGCTGCGCTGTGCATTTCAAGCAACAAAGTCTGAAAAGTGCCAGGGCAATTTCTTCACAGTATTTCACATGCAAAGGGGAAGGGAAGAAGGGGAGAAGAAGCCCCATGCTGCTTTTAAGGCAGGGAAGGAGGCAAACTGGTCCACCATCCTCAGAATGTGAGTTCCAAGGCTCCAATGCTTGGGACGTCTTCTTGTGCTCTCCTTATTCGTGGCTTGCCTGTGCCTCAAACAGCAGACACTTGTTCATCTTCTGCAAATACAGCAAGAGGAATGAACAACAACAAAAAAAAATCAGTAAACAAGCAAGTAACTTCTTGTGCTGCAGAGAATGCATTCATTGATGTGCTAAGTAAAAATATTATAGCTGTTTTTAAGTATAATGCCTTTAAAATCTTTGTCTTTTTTTCTAGGCAATAATGCCACCATCAAAATGTTAAAAGTATATATAATGCATATATTTAAGTATGTATAATATCAAAACATATACATTATGTATTTTTTAGTCAGAAAGTTATTAATGGTAAATTCATTGCTGAAAGTTATAAAATAGCATGTGCCTTTCCTGGGCATCACAGGATGTTTTCTACAGTACCCTCAACCCAGAAGTGACAACCCCAGACATCTCCAGATGTTGTCAAGGGTCCCCTAAGGACAAAATCACCCCTGGTTGGTAACTATGGACCCAGAATTATGAAAATCAGGTTCTTGTACAAATTTTAAAATATACAGCTCATCATAGTAAGTTTGTGACTTTTAACTCTGACAGTTCATGTTAGTTAAGTCAAGGCTAGGTTGAATTCTTTTGGATATGTTTAGTCACTGTGGACACAGTGAGACTCTGTCTCAATAAAAAAAAAAATAAAGAAGAATAAGAAGAACAGGGGGACATGCTCTCCCTGGCTCATGCTCAAGGCAGAAGGGCCACATTAATTTGTAGACACAAGACAAAAAGGCCATAGAGAAAGTATGTTTCTTTATCAGACTTAAATTTCCAAATGTGTCACAATTTATTGAATACAAATATGATTCCACAAACAACTTTAACCATTCATGTCTGACAGCTCAAGATGTTTCAAAAAATTCTTGCAAAAGAGCACATATTTGTAAGATTTTTATTCTTTTCCTTAAAATAGGGCCACAGAAGTACTTAAATTTTAGTGAGAATTAGAAAAAAATATCTAGTGAGGTACACACTTTTTTTTTTTTTTTTTTTAAAGACAGAGCCTCAAGCTGTCCCCCTGGGTAGAGTGCTGTGGCATCACAGCTCACAGCAACCTCCAACTCCTAGGCTAAACCTCCCAAGTAGCTGGGACCACAGGCACCCACCACAATGCCCGGCTATTTTTTGGTTGCAGCCGGCATTGTTGTTTGGTGGGCCTGGGCTGGATTTGAACCCACCACCTTAGGTGTATGTGGCTGGCGCCTTAGCCACTTGAGACACAGGCACCCAGCCCTGGCACACACTTTTTTAAAAGCGATTCCCTCTGTAAAAACTGGCATATCTTAAACCACTGAGGGAAACACAAGCATAAACACACATGCGTGTGCACACACAGAAAAGTCAAAAGCTGTAACCCTAATTGGTCCCTAACGATTTAGGAACTAAATTGTTCCTAATTTGAAACTCTGAATATAAAATGTTCCCAGTGTAGGGTATAGAGATACAGCATTAAGAAAACAAGAACTGCCTTGGAAAGCGTACAGGCAGAAGTGAACACCTCTACCTCCAATGCTTAAGAACATGCATGTGTGTATGTACCGTCCTCCTCGGCGGAAAACCCCGGAGACTGGTAGGGGCCGAGGCGCGGGTCGGACTCGCTGGGCCGGTGCCACTGAGGTTTGTTCGCAGGCCTGCTGCTGGCCGGGTGCCCGGGTGGCTGCTGTGCGGGCGCAGGCCCAGCTGAGTCGGAGGGCCGGGCGATCATCCGAGACCTCTGGAGCGCCACGTTGTAGTCCGGAGGCTTCCTGGCTGGGTGGGCATGCCCTTCTGGGAAGTCTGTGATGGGGATCCCGACGTAGCCCGGCGGGGTGGGTGGGGGCTCGCGGTACCTGCCCTCCTTCCGTGCTACAGCAGAGAGAACACACCAGCCATTAAAAACGGGGTAGGCTATTTCACGCTACAAATGCTTATTAAAAATGTAAAAGTAATTATTAAAACGGTGAATGCAGCGAAGTAGCAAATGTGATTGTGTGTGATACGGAATTGAGGTGTGGTGGTGGCAGGACAGGGTATGGATGAATGTTAACTAAGCCATTTCAATACTCACCAGTGGCTAACTTTGATCGGTTAAGTAACTGGCGAGAGAAGCTCCTAAGCAATCCAAGTATTCCTAGTCTATTTGTTTGTTTATTTAATTTTTTTGAGACAGGGTGTCATGTGAGCAAGAGTGCAGCTCCACTCATGGCTGCCTGGAACAGGTCGGTGCCCCTCTCCTGGCCCCCAAGGCGAACCAGGCTGGTCCATCTTTGCTGGCCATTTACTTTTATCAGGCAGAGAATCAATTCCATTGTTATTTTATGGTCTCTGGACTTTACTTTGGAAAATAGCAAATTAACATAAATTTAGAAATGTAGCATAAAAGATGCCAATTAAAAGTTCTAAAACTACAAGGTACTTATTTTTTTTTAAATCCTTTTACTTATGCATTTGACCTAGAACATGAAATCTGCTAAGGCAAATAAAACTATAACCTTAAATTCTTCAACTTTCTAGATTCAGTTGATAGGAACTAAAAATTATTCTTCCTTTCTTTGCAACAAAAATTCTATGTGCTATTTTGTTATAAGAAAGCACTGAAAGAGTTCATCCTAAGAACATGCACCATTTTCTTTTTATTCATCTTGAAAAGGTATTAAATTTGACATTTACCTGTAACTATTTATATGGCAAAATAACTACAATTTTTCCTACTAATAAAAATATCTATAATGAGTATACTTTAAAATTTCTCACTCTCTGACCTATAATCTATTCCTATATTCTAACTACATCACTGTTAAATATGTCACAGAAAATACATCCTATAGTCTAGCAAGGGGGGAGAGGAAAGGAGGGGGAGGGGACCAGGAGGAAGGAGGATGATTGGTAGGATCTCACCTAATGTGCCAACTGTGAGGGTGTTCAGCACACCCCCTGGGTGAAGGGTTCAACTACAACTTGAACTTTACCCTAGAAATAAAAATAATGTAACCTAAACATTTCTATCCTCATATCAATCTGAATAAAAAAAATAAAAAGAATTTTAGGACCTTCACTTTATTGCAGGCTTCTTTGGAGATGAAAAAAAAAAGAAAAAAAAATAATCCCAATAGGACTGAGGGAATGTGAGAGCCTTTACTACAGAAACAGTAGCAGAAATTGCATCTTCCACATACTTCCAGGCACTTCCTACCTGGGCACTGTGTTAAGCATTTCGCCTAGACTTCCTTTACACTAACCCCAGTAAGTCAGAAATAATAATAACCCTAATAACAGAAATTATTTAGCTCATTTTACAGATGAGGAAACAGGCACAGTTTAGTGTACCTTGCCAAATGTCACAA
The DNA here is from genome assembly GCA_963574575.1 of Galagoides demidoff. NCBI lineage: Eukaryota > Metazoa > Chordata > Mammalia > Primates > Galagidae > Galagoides > Galagoides demidoff. The sequence goes on from CAUYQV010062792.1 coordinate 27,186, forward strand.
AGCTAGCAAAGTGGCAATGCAGGAATTCAAACCCTATCAGCCTGTCCACCTCAGCTGTGCTCTCCTCACTACACTGTCACCACTGTTACCACCGCTCCCTCATTCTGTGGTGTGGAGAAGCAATTTGTTTATTGCAGAAACAATTTCCCTTCCTAACAAAACTCAAAGAAAGATTTCAGAACATGCAAAGTATAAAGTTATATATGCAATCAGGAGAACAGAATAGAATAAAACAATTAAAACAATTTCAATAATAATTAATTTTTTATTTTTTTATTTTATTTTGTTTATTTATTTTGCAGTTTTTGGCCGGGGCTGGGTTTGAACCCGCCACCTCCAGCATATGGGGCCAGCGCCCACTCCTTTGAGTCAGAGGTGCCGCCCTAAAACAATTTCAGTTAAAGAAAAATTCCTAATCTATGAACAATGGGCATCCATCCTGATTATTTTCAGGTTAAAAGAAAAACAGACTAGACCAGATAATGAACATAATGACAATCTACTGACCAGACAGCTAGGCTTTATTGAACGTCTCACTATGCAGAAATACATCTATATGTACCTGCCCGTAAAACCAAGGTTCTTAACCACTAGTCAGTTCAAAACCCTGAACACACTGTTAAGTTGGAAGCCCTATAGAGCAATGGACAACAAGAGGAAAAGAACCACAAACACATAATTTTGCTTTTGAAATAAGTTAGATTAAAGCCACTATCCAGAGGGGACAAAGGCCTTCAATTTTTAAAACTTACCAATAAGCCCCTTTGCAGTACTCGAAGCCACTGCTATGTGGGCGGGCACGGGGACAGGTTTGGTTTCCTCTGTGGTCACGGATGTTATGCTGCTGCTTTCAGCTTCAATGGAAACGTCCTTCCCACCCCTCCGCTTTATTGTGCCTGTGTCACCTTCTGAGTCTTCGCCCCAATAACCTGTGGAAGATGCCCAGCTTGCCCGGGACTGGGCTTGTTCAAGACTCTCTCTACTTTGATTTTGCCTGTTATGCTTTGTGCTATGATCAGAAAACATGATTTGGTCCATATGGCCGCTTGAGGCCCAAAACCCAGCAGGGCCCCCTGAATAATCAAAGTGAGTGTGCCCAAATGGAAGCGTCTCCCAGCTTCTCTGGTGCTGGATTGTCTGTATGTTGTCATGGGAACCACTTGAGCATGACGTCCAGCTCCCACGGCCACTGTCAGCAGCGTCTAGTGAAGCACGGTCCCCCTGATCTTGGGAAAGTTCCTCTGTGCTTGGAGAAGAAATCACTGTGGCCGTAGCGTATAAGCCTCGACTCTCCGACATTGGTGCATAGGACCTGTATGGTCAAAAGGAAAAAAGGAGGGGGAGGGAGGCAAGACTATTAAATGAATTCACCAAAATATCGTATTTTTCCCCCCTAACAAGATAGCTTTCTTTTATTTATTGGGTAAAAGCATCACCCAACTGCCTTATAGTGGTGAGTTCTGCTATGTCCAGTTTTCACGCTTTGTCATCCCTACCTAATGAAGCACGGGGAAAAGAGTGACAACCCTCTCCATGAAAAAAAAAAATTTTTTTTAGAAAAAAAAATCATTTTATCATAAGGACATTTGCACTAGATTTTTTATCCCAGGTCAATTTATCATTGCCAAAACATAGAAACAACCTAAGTGCCCATCAACCCATGAATGGATTAACAAGCTGTCGAGTATGTATACCATGTAATACTACTGAGTCATTACAAACATGGAAACTTTACATCTTTTGTATTAATGTGGAATGGAGTTGAAACTCATTCCTCTTAGAAAAGTATCATAAAAATGGAAAATCAAGAATCCAATGTACTGAACACTAACATGAAGCCAGTAGACAATCTACTGTATACCACATAATAGAAAAACTCAAATCAATTCGAGGTAGGGGGAGGGGAGCAAAGGAACAGGGAGAGGGGAGGAGGAAGTGGTAGGGTGTACTTTTACTTAATGGATAGATACAATGTTACAGTGTATGGCACAGCCTCTTAGGGGTGGGACACAGTTATAAGAGGGACTCTACCTAAAAAATGCAAACACTGTGACTTATTTCTTTTTTTTTTTATTAAATGATAGCCCTGTACATTAATGCAACCATAGGGTACAGTGTGGTGTTTTCATATACAATTTGAAATATTTTCATCCAACTGGTTAACATAGTTTATGTCATTTTCTTAGTTATTGTGTTAAGACGTTTATATTCTACTCTTAGAAGAGTCACTTGTACCCTTGTAAGATAAACCACAGAAGTGATCCCCTCCAATCACTGTCTCTCCACCTATCCCCCAACTTAATTCTTTATACTCTCAAATTAACCTGAAATAATTTTTAAAAAGAGAGAGAAAGGAAAAAAAAAATTTTTTTTTTGCAGTTTTTGGCCAGGGCTGGGCTTGAACCTACCACCTCTAGCACATGGGGCCAGCGCCCCACTCCCTGAGCCACAGGCACCACCCGAAAAAATTTTTTAAAAAGTGTTTTTTCCCCTTCTATCATTAAGGATGACCCCTATAACTTGATTATTTCAGGACAGCAGCTCATACAAGGGAATCGTATATAGCCTAAAGCCACCTGCTGCATTCAGCACAGAACAATTATATTCAAATAAAGAATAAACCTAACTTTAAAAAGCAGTCTGTGTGCCAAAAATATCATGGTACTTAATCTAGAAATTGTGAACATCAGAACTGGGATGGGAGAAAATTTCTTAGGCCTTATGTAAAATAAAAAAATTATATATGTGTATATGTCTATCTGGAAGGAAGGACCCCTCATTAACAGAGGGATGGAAGGAAAACACAACACTGAGTGAAGCCGCTTACCCTAAGCTGTACTGATCAGGCTCCAGCACAGTCCGCCTCTCCATCCTGCCCACACCCAGGTTTGTCTCCACGATGCTAACAGAATGCCGCTGGCGCCGCTCGTCGTGCAGTGAGACTGGCACCGAGTCAAAAGAAGAATTGCTGACAATACTGGATCGTGAAGAAATTTCACTGTGACCAGAATCTGAAAAATTATCCACAGTCCCACTGGGAGCCAAAGTATAACCTGCAGGAGAAACACAACCATGTCCATTAGACACTCGAGGCTTAGAGGATGACATGGAAGCCTACCAAATAGAAGCCAAAATAAAATGCAGGCACAGACATCGCCACTGAAGTGGGTGACTTGGAGAGGCCAGGTGACTTAAATTTTTTGTACTCTAATGAAGTTTAAGTTGCTTAATCAAAGTTTAGAGAAGAAAAATGAGAACATTATTATACAAATTAAGACAAGATGCAGAAATCATGGTACTACTTAACTTTTCTTAGCTTCCCTCGTTATAAATTACACTATTATTAGTTTATATAAAAGAAACCACAAAGGAAAACTGACCAGATTTAAAACTATGTTTTTCCCCACTGCAAACAAAGCCAGTGATCTTGTTTTCAATTTTTAGAGCTTTAAATACAGCATAGAATAACTGAGCTGGAAATATCTGTACTACTTATAATTTTAAGGGGACATATAAACAAACAAACAAACAAAAAGAAGAGATGAAGAAGATGTCTTTGGATTTTTGTCATTTGGTTTTTCAATATTAAATCAATATTAGTGGAATCACATAAAAGCTAATTGTTTTGAAGGATGTAATGTGCACCTTGCCCCAGATCATTACTTTAAAATGTCTAAACAGATGTCTATTTCTTGACCTAAAATGACTCTTAATTCTCCTTTGTACTAAAAATAACTTTGAAAGTTATAACGAAAGAGGCTTGTCTTAATATTTTTAATGAACAAAATCTAAATATTTTTCCTCAATACGTTTTTCCCTGTGTACTACTAAGGATTTCATGTTAAACATCAATTTTATCTGATTATATGCAATGCAAATTTTTTCAATGCCACTTACCTAAAAAAAAAAAAAAAATTAAATCTAGAACATTTGAATGTTTCTAATTTAAGTATGTTCTCATCCTTTCAGTAAATTGGTAATTCCTGATTTACTTTTTAAAGGCTGCACAGGTCTTGATAAGATTTAATGTGCTCACTTTATGAAATGTCTTTTTATAAACCACATTGCAAGTTCTGACAGGCAAGATTTAAAGCCTTCCCTAAATGGTCTGCTCAAAAGAAAAAAAAAAAAAATCTCCAGAAAAATAATCACTCAGAGGGCACCCTTGACACTTGGAGGAATTCTCTCATTTTCTGTAACTAATGAGATGATTCCTCTCTTTCCCACCCCGTTTTTGGTTCTATAAACCCCACCTATCCCATAGGTCCGTGGTGCATTGTTATTCTTGTTACTGTTCTCACTTCCAAGAGAAGAGGAGGAACTGGTTAAGTCCAACTGCCCGGAGCCAAAAGATCTCAGCTGATTGCCACTGCCACCTGACAACAGGATGAGAAAAGAATTTAGATACGTCCATATAACAAGGATGGCAGAGACTGATACCCACACAAAATGCACAGATGTCTGAAATGTCCACAGAGTAAAGCAGTATTGTTTGTCAGTTAAATCTTAACAATTTATTAACCCTTCTGGCCTTCCTCTCGGGAAAATGAAGTCTTTGCCATTTACTACTGGCTCAGACCCACTCAGTGAAGGGGAAGGAGCAGGAGGCAACCTGGACAGTCATGCAGTGGAAACTGTCTACTCCTTTAATATGAGAAAGTATCAACATGAGGAGACTTAGATTATCTCAAATGGAGTCTTTTTGGAAATAAAGTAAGGTAGCAACAAAAAAGGTAATCAAGACCCGTGTTAATACAATGAAAAAATAAATCAGGAAGATATTAGTTTTCATGTTTTTTTAAGGCCTTTATTTTGAGATAAAGTCTATGTTGCCCTTAGTGTGAGTGCTGTGGCGTCATAGCTCACAGCAACATCAAACTCTTGGGCTCAAGTGATTCTCTTGCTTCAGCCTCCCAAGTAGCTGGGACTACAGGCGTCTACAAGATGCTTGGCTATTTTTGGTTGTAGTTGTCATTGTTGTTTGGCAGGCCCAGGCCGGATTCAAACCCGCCCGCTCCAGTGTATGTGGACGGCGCCCTAGCCACTGAGCTACAGGCGCTAAGCCTAAAGCCCTCTTTTCTGTTACATAACCAAATTTAGTCAGAAATAATTTCAATGTAAAAATGATTATTTTCATACTTATAACAAAGTTAAATGTATTTTTAAAAAGTTTTATATGGTTACATATTTAACATATTTACTATTATGTATAACATTAGACAATACCAGGATTCTTCCAAGTTTATAAACTGAGGGGAAAGAAGCCATTGGACAGTCTAGAAGAGCGCACCCTCTTAAATGACTATATTACTAAAAACTCTGCAATGCATAACTCTGGAATTTATGATACCTGGAGTATATACATTTCAAGAAAGGAAAATAGTGACTTAGCTCTACCTTTCCTTGGAGAGCTCTGTGGGGAAGTAGGAGGGGAGGAAAGCTGTGACGACGCATTTGATATCGTGTCTTCAGCTTGCTTCCTGTGGCGTTCCAAACTTCCTTCTTCAGATAAAGAAAGAATTTTCTTTAAAGCTTGTGGAGAGTTTATGCCTTTAAAAGAAGAAAAGAACCTAAATCCAGTTGAACTCCATAGTTGACCACCTCCCTACATTTCCCACTGCCTTAAGTTACCCTATGTTTCATGGACTGGACACGCACCATGGGCACCTCTCAGCACAGCAGGCCTAGTTCCTGATGCTGACCACCTCTAAATGTTGATCAGTGTGTTACCTTCTCTTCGGTCAACTTACAGAGATTCTACGGAACGTATTTTTAAGACCAAAAAGAAGGCTCAGCGCCTGTGGCTCAAGTGGCTAAGGCCACATACACCTAAGATGGCGGGTTTGAATCCAACCCAGGCCCACCAAACAACAATGATGGCTGCAACCAAAAAATAGCTGGGCGTTGTGGTGGGCACCTGTGGTCCCAGCTACTTGGGATGCTGAGGCAAGAGACTCACTTGAGCCCAGAAGTTGGAGGTTGCTGTGAGCTGTG